>WEDG01001920.1:0-12814 GCA_017591395.1 Schistocephalus solidus | reverse complement strand
ATGGTGGTAAGAAAGATACTGCAGTGAAATGTGGGTTTGTGTGTAGAAATGGTCAACATAAAGATCTCATCCAACAGAAAGCCTTGACAATTAGTGCTTATTACTGTCAATAGGTGCTCTTGTGTAAAATGGTCAACGATCTCATCCAACAGAGACAGCCTTGAAGGTGAAACCATTGCGGTGAATATGTGGTTTGTGTGTGAAATGGTCACCATAAAGAATCATCCAACAGAGAGACACAGCTCTGACGTCATTGCAGGAATTAGCGGGTTTGTGTGCAAAAAAATGGTCACCAGAATGATCTCATCCAAACGAAGAAGCCCTTGATGCATAAGCCAATTGCAGAGAATAGGTGGTTTGAAAAGCGGTGCCTATCACCAGAAGGATCCCATCCAACAGAGACAATTAATTGTATGCGCCATTGCGGTCAGCCAGGCGGGTTTGTGCGGTGGCACGGTCAGAATATCCATTGATATTAATATTGATTCACGTCCACGAGACAGCCTGATGGTGGTGCGCCACCGCGTCAATAGGTATGTTTGTGTGCAGAAATGGTCACCAGCTATCCTTATCCAACAGAGATGTTTCGATGGTGGTAAGCAGGCTATTGCGGGAAATAGGTAGTAGAAATGGTAATCAGAAATTATCCTTGCATCCAAACGAGTCAGAATTGGCGGCAGCCATTGCGTGAAACAGCCGGGTTTGTGTAGAAATGGTCACCAGAAGATCTCATCCTACAGAGACAGCCCCATGGTGATAAGTAAGATATTGCGGATATGTGCCTGCGTAGAAATGGTCACCATAAAGATTCATCCATCGAGACAGCCTTGATGGTGGTTACATAGTAAGCCATTGCTGTCTATAGGTGGTTCGTGCGAAATGGTCACTGAAAGATCCCCAACCCAACAGAGACTGCCTTGATGGTGGTAAGAAAAGCCATTGCGGGGAATTCGTGAATTTGTGTGAACGTCACCCAGCATTCATCCAAACAGCCTCGATTGTGTAAGTGTTTACGTGGGGAATGTGGGTGGTTTGTGTAAAAAATGGTCACCAGAATGATCTCATCCAACGAAGAAGCCCTTTGATAGTGGTAAGTAAGCCATTGCAGGAATAGGTGGGTTTTGTGTAAGCAAAATGGTCGGTGAAGGATCTCATCCAACAGCAATACGTAACTGGAACGAAGCGTCTGATTTCACATTAGCCTTGATGGTGGCAAGGGCTAGAGCACAGGTGGGAATAGGTGGGGTTTGTGTGGTAGAAATGGTCACCAGAAGGATTCTCATCCAACAGAGACAGCCTGATGGTGGTAAAGCAAGCCACAGTGGGAATAGGTGGGTGTGTGTGTAGAAATGGTCACCATGAAAGGGATCTCTATCCAACAGTAGCAGCAGGAGGGTAAGTACACGGGTTGGAATGGAAGAATGTGCCCAGCAGAGATAGCGCGAATTTATGGATCGAAGCAAACAGTGAGATCTAGCAATAGATGGTGGTGGAGGGAAGCTGCATTGCGGGATAGGTGGGTTTGTGTGGTAGAAATGGTCACCAGAAGGATCTCATCCAACAGAGACAGCCTTGATGGTGGTAGGTAAGCTATTGCGGTCAATAGGTGGATTTGTGTGTAGAAATGGTCACCAGAAGGATCTCATCCAACAGAGACAGCCTTGATGGTGGTAAGTAAGCTATTGCGGTCAATAGGTGGGTTTGTGTGTAGAAATGGTCACCAGAAGGATCTCATCCAACAGAGACAGCCTTGATGGTGGTAAGTAAGCTATTGCGGTCAATAGGTGGGTTTGTGTGTAGAAATGGTCACCAGAAGGATCTCATCCAACAGAGACAGCCTTGATGGTGGTAAGTAAGCTATTGCGGTCAATAGGTGGGTTTGTGTGTAGAAATGGTCACCAGAAGGATCTCATCCAACAGAGACAGCCTTGATGGTGGTAAGTAAGCTATTGCGGGCAATAGGTGGGTTTGTGTAGAAATGGTCACCAGAAGGATCTCATCCAACAGAGACAGCCTTGATGAGTGTAAGCGCTACTAGGGTCGAATAGGCGGGTTTTGCGTGTAGAAATGGTCACCAGAAGCGATCCTCATCCAACAGTTAGACAGCCTCGTGATTGATGTTTAGCTAAAGCCATTGGCAGCAATGTAAAGTAGGCTGTGTGTGTAGAAATGGTCACCAGAAGCCGATCTCATCCAACAGAGACAGCCTGACGGGTAGTAAGCTATTGCGGGTAATAGGTGGTTTGTAGTGAGAAATGGTCACTAGAAGGATCTCATCCAACAGAGACAGCCTTGATGGTGGTAAGTAAGCCGCGAGGAATAGGTGGGTCTGTGTGTAGAAATGGTCATCCAGAAGGATCTCATCCAACGAGACAGCCTTGATGGTGGTAAGCAAGCCATTGCGGTCAATAGTGGGTATGCGTGCAGGAAACGTCACTCAGAATGAATCTCCTCCAACAGAGATACAGCCCTGATGCAGTGTTAAGTAACCCATTGCGGCCCGATCAGGTGGACTTTGTGTGTAGAAATGGTCACCAGAACGATCTCATCCAACAGATGCATCCTCGATGGTGGTAAGTAAGCCAATGCGTATCAATAGGTGGGTTTGTGTAGTAGAAATGGTCACCAGAAATGATCTCATCCAACAGAGACAACCCCATGCGTACAAGAAAGCCGCCTGGTGAACAGGTGGATTTTATGCAGTCACCCAGAAGCAAATCCCCAAACAGAGACAGCCCCATGGTGGTAAGCAAGCCATTAAGCATCAATAGCCAATCTAAAGTGCAGAAATGGTCACCAGAAGGATCCAATCCCCACGCATTAATTCCCACGGTCCAGTGCTTCGCGGTCAAATATGGCCTGCAGAAAACGACCACAACGATCCTCATCCAACAGAGACAGCCCTTGATGGAGGTAAAGTAATTCATTGGGGAATAGCTTGGTTTGTTCTGTAAAACGGTCACTCAGAATGATCCCAAACCAACACAGACACAGCCCCTGATGCCGCAAAGCCATTGCGTAACAGGTGGATTTGTCAGACACTATCACCAGCGATTCATCAAACCGAGCACAGCCCTGGATGTCAGCCAGCCATTGCGAGTAACATGGGTTTGTGTGCAGAAACGGTCACCGAAGTCTCATCCAACAGAGACAGCCCTTGATGGTGGGCAAGCTATTGCGGTCAATAGGTGGATTTGTGTGTAGAAATGGTCACCAGAAGGATCGCATCCAACGGAGTCAGCAGCATCTGATGGTGAGTATAGCTATTGCGGTGAGTAGGTGGGTGTGTGTGTAGGAACGTCACCAGAAGGATCCTCATCCAAACAGAGACAGCCTATGATGGTGGCGCAAAGCTATTGCTGTGAATAGGGTGTGTGTGTAGAAATGTCGCTCAGAAAGGATTCCCATCCAACAGAGATCAGCCCTCGATGGTGGTGGGTAAGCTTTTTGCGGTCAATAGGTGGGCTTGTGTGTGAAATGGTCACCAGCCCGATCTCCACCAAACGTAGGAGACAGACGATGATGCGATAAGTAAGCCATTGCGGGCCAAATAGGGTGGGTTTGTGTGTAGAAACGTCAGCAGAAGGATCTCATCCACCAGAGTCAGAAGCCTTGATGGCGTGCGGTGCTATTAGCTGCGATCGAATAGGTGGCTTTGTATGTAGAAATGGTCACCAGAAGGATCTCGTACAACAGAGCCCGAATGTGAGTTGAGCAGCCATTGCGGTCAATAACGAGGGTCTGTGCAGAAAGTGGTCACGTGAAGGATCTCATCCAAACAGCAGACATGCTCGTGATGGTAAGTAACCTATTGCTGGTCAATAGGTGGGTTTGTGTGTAGAAATGGTCGCCAGAAGGGCGATCTCATCCAACGAGAGCTCACCTGATGGTGGTGAGGTGGCTGCGGTGAATAGGTGGGCTTTGTGTGAAGAAATGGTCACCAGAAGGATCTCTATCCAAACAGAGACAGAATCGATGTAGTAAGTAGCTTTCATTGCGTGCAGAGCTAGGTGGATGTGTGTAGAAATGGTCACTAGAAGGCTCTCATCCAGCAAGAGACAGCCTCGATGGTGGTAAGTAAAGCCATTGCGGTCAATAGGTGGATCTAGGCTGTAGGAAATGGCTCACCTTCAGAAAGGATCACATCCCAACAGAGTCAGAATCTCCTGGATGGTGGTTAAAGCTAGTGCTTCGCGGCCGATCAGGTGGGGCTCTGTGTGCAGAAATGGTCACCAGAAGGATCTCCATCCAACAAAGACAGCCCTGGATGGTCGTAAAGTAAGCTCATTGCGGGTAATAGGAGGGTTTGTATGTAGAAACTGGTCACCAGAAGGATCTCAATCCAACAGAGTCACACAGCCCTGGTGGCAGGCAAGCCATTGCGGGGACAGGTAAGGTGACTTTGGTGTGTAGAAATGGTCACCAGAAGTGATCTCATCCAACAGAGACAGCCCTGATGGTGGTAAGTCAAGCCATTGAGTGTGCAACAGGTGGCTTGTGTGTAGAAATGGTCACCCTAGCAGAATCTCATCCAACAGAGTACAAGCCTTGATGGTGGTAAAGTAAGCCACAGGTCAATAGGTTTGGTGTGTAGAAATGGTCACCAGAAGGATCTCATCCAACAGAGACAGCCCTTGATGGCGGTAAAGTAAGCTATTGCGGGCCATAGGTGGGCTTTGTGTGTAGAAATGGTCACTAGAAGGATCTCATCCGAAACAGAGATCAGCCTTGATGGTGGTAAAGTAAGCTACTGCGGTGAATAGGTGGGTTTTGTGTAGAGAAAATGGTCACCAGAAAGGATCTCATCCAACAGAGACAGCCTTGATGGTGGTAAGTAAAGCTATTGCGGTAATAGGTGGGCTTGTGTGTAGAAATGGTCACCAGAAGGATCTCATCCAACAGAGTACAGCCTTGATGGTGGTAAGTAAGCCATTGCGGTGAATAGGTGGGTTTGTGTAGAAATGGTCACCAGAAGGATCTCATCCAACAGAGCACAGCCTTGATGGTGGTAAGCAAGCCATGGCGGGGAATAGGTGGGTTTGTGTGTAGAAATGGTCACCAGAAGGATCTCATCCAAACAGAGACAGCCTTGATGGTGGTGAGCAAGCTATTGCAGGTCAATAGGTGGGTTTGTGTGTAGAAATGGTCACCAGAAGGATCTCATCCAACAGAGACAGCCTTGATGGTGGTAAAGCGCACTGCGGTCAATAGGTGGATTTGTGTGTAGAAATGGTCACCAGAAGGATCTCATCCAAACAGAGACAGCCTTGATGGTGGTGTAGTAAAAAGCGTGAATAGGTGGGTGTGTGTAGAAATGGTCACTAGAAGGATCTCATCCAACAGAGACAGATTGATGGTAGGTGGTGCTTTGGCCAGGGTGGGCTTTAGGTGATGGGAAATGGCTACTTTAGAAGAATCTCATCCAAACAGAGACAGCCTTCATGGTGGTAAGTAAGCTATTGCGGTCAATAGGTGGATTTTGTGTAGAAATGGTCACCAGAAGGATCTCATCCAACAGAGACAGCCTTGATGGTGGTAGTAAGCCATTAGGTGCAATAGGTGGGTTTGTGTAGAAATGGTCACCAGAAGGATCTCCATCCAACAGAGACAGCCTTGATGGTGGTGATGCGCAATTGCAGTGAAATCGTGTGGGTTTGTAGGTAGAAATGGTCACCAGAAGGATCTCATCCAACAGAGACAGCCTTGATGGTGGTAAGTAAGCTATTGCGGTGAATAGGTGGCTCTGTGTAGAAATGGTCACTCAGAAGGATCTCATCCAACACAGCAGCCTTTGATGTGATGTAAGTAAGCTCATTGGGTGAATAGGTGGGTCTGTGCGTAGAAAATGGTCACTAGAAGGATCTCATCCAACAGAGACAGCCTTCGATGGTGGAGAAAGTAAGCTTTGATTGCGGGAATAGGGTGGATTTGTGTAGAAATTGGTCACCAGAAGGATCTCATCCAAACAGAGATCAGACTTGATGGTGGTAAGTTAGCTCATTGCGAGAATAGGTGGGTTTTGTGGTAAGAAATGGTCACCAGAAGGATCTCATCAAACAGAGTCACATGATGGTGGTAAGCTAACATATTGCTGTGAATAGGTGGGTTTGTGTGTAGAAACGGTCACCAGAAAGGATCCCATCCAACAGAGCCAGAATTCGATGGTGGGTAAGTAGTTTATTGCATGGAATAGCTGGAGTTTGTGTGTAGAAATGGTCACCAGAAGGATCCTCGTACAACAGAGTCAGAACTTTGATGGTGGAAAGTAAGCCATTTGTGGTCAATAGGTGGGTTTGTGTGTAGAAACGGTCACTAGAAGAAACTCATCCAACTAGAGTCAGCATTGATGGTAGGTGCAAAGCTAGCTGCGGTGCGAATAGGTGGGTTTGTAGCGTAGAAATGGTCACCAGAAGGATCACATCGAACAGAGTCAGAATTGATGTTGGTAAAGTAAGCTATCGCGGTGAATAGGTGGGTTTGTGTGCAGAAACGTAGTCACCAGAAAGGATCTCATCCAAACAGAGTCAGAATTGATGTTGGACAAGTAAGCCTATTGCAGGGTGAATAGGTGATTTGTGCGTAGAAATGGTCACCAGAAGGATCTCATCCAACAGAGTCAGAAATGATGGTGTTAAGTAATGCTATTGCTGTGAATAGGTGGGTTTGTGTGTAGAAATGGTCACCAGAAGGATCTCATCCAACAGAGTCAGAATTGATGGTGGTAAGAAAGCTATTGCGGTGAATAGGTGGGCTTTGTGTAGAAATGGTCACCAGAAGGATCTCATCCAACAAAGTCAGAATTGATATCGGAAAGTAAGCTATTGCAGTGAATAGGAGGGTTTGTGTGTAGAAATGGTCACCAGAAAGAATCTCATCCAACAGAGTCAGAATTGATGGTGGTAAGTAAGCTATTGCGGGGAATAGGTGGGTTTGTGTGTATAAAATGGTCACCAGAAGGATCTCATCCAAACAGAGTCAGAATTGATGTTGGTAAAGTAAGCTATTGCGGGTGAATAGGTGGGCTTTGTGTGTAGAAATGGGTCACCTAGTAGGATCTCATCCAACAGAGTCAGAATCTGATGATGGAAAGTAAGCCATTGCAGGTGAATAGGTAGGGTTTGTAGTAGAAATGGTCACTAGAAGGATCTCATCCAACAGAGTCAGAATTGATGGTGGTAAGTAAGCTATTGCGGTGAATAGGTGGGCTTTGTGCGTAGAAATGGTCACCAGAAGGATCTCATCCAACAGAGTCAGAATTGATGGTGGTAAGTAAGCTATTGCGGTGAATAGGTGGGTTTGTGGGAAGAAATGGTCACCAGAAAGGATCTCATCCAACAGAGTCAGAATTGATGGTGGTAAGTAAAGCTATTGCGGTGAATAGGTGGGTTTGTGTGTAGAAATGGTCACCAGAAGGATCTCATCCAACAGAGTCAGAATTGATGGTGGTAAGTAAGCTATTGCGGTGAATAGTTGGGCTTTGTGGTTTTAGAAATGGTCACCAGAAGGATCTCATCCAACAGAGACAGAAATTGATGTAGGTAAGTAAGCTATTGCGGTGAATAGGTGGGTTTGTGGGTAGAAATGGTCACCAGAAGGATCTCATCCAACAGAGTCAGAATTGATGGTGGTAAGTAAAGCTATTGCGGTGAATAGGTGGGTTTGTGTGTAGAAATGGTCACCAGAAGGAAAACTCATCCAACAGAGTCAGAATTGATGGTGGTAAGTAAGCTATTGCGGTGAATAGGTGGGTTTGTGTGTAGAAATGGTCACTCAGAAGGATCTCATCCAAACAGAGACAGAATTGATGGTGGTAAGTAAGCTATTGCGGTGAATAGGTGGGATTTGTGTGTAGAAATGGTCACCAGAAGGGATCTCATCCAACAGAGTCAGAATTGATGGTGGTAAGTAAGCTATTGCGGTGAAATAGGTGGGTTTGTGTGTAGAAATGGTCACCAGCAGGATTTCATCCAACAGAGTCAGAATTGATGGTGGTAAGTAAAGCTATTGCGGTGAATAGGTGGTTTGTGTGTAGAAATGGTCACCAGAAGGATCTCATCCAACAGAGTCAGAATTGATGGTGGTAAGTGAAAGCCATTGCGGTGAATAGGTGGGTTTTGTGGGTAGAAATGGTCACCAGAAGGATCTCATCCAAACAGAGTCAGAATTGATGGTGCTAGACAGCTATTGCGGTGAATATGTGGGTTTTGTAGCGTAGAAATGGTCACTAGAAGGATATCATCCAACAGAGTCAGAATTGATGGAGGTAAGAAAGCTATTGCGGTGAAATATGTGGGTTTGTGGGTAGAAATGGTCACCAGAAGGATCTCATCCAACAGAGTCAGGAATTGATGGAGGTAAGAAAGCCATTGCGGTGAATATGTGGGTTTTAGGGTAGAAATGGTCACCAGAAGGATCTCATCCAACAGAGTCAGAATTGATGGAGGTAAGAAAGCCATTGCGGTGAATATGTGGGTTTGTGTGTAGAAATGGTCACCAGAAGGATCTCATCCAACAGAGTCAGAATTAATGGCGGTAAGTTAGCTATTTCGGAAAATAGGTGGGCTTGTGTGTAGAAATGGTCACCTTGAAGGATCTCATCCAACAGAGTCAGAATTGATGATGATAAGTAAGCTATTGCGGTGAATAGGTATGTCTGTGTGCCGAAATGGTCACCAGAAGGATCTCATCCAACAGAGTCAGAATTGATGATGATAAGTAAGCTATTGCGGTGAATATGTGGGTTTGTGGGTAGACATGGTCACCAGAAGGATTTCATCCAACAGAGTTAGAATTGATGGAGTTTAGAAAGGTATTGCGGTGAATAGGTGGGTTTGTGTGTAGAAATGGTCACCAGAAGGATCTCATCCAACAGAGTCAGAATTATGGTGGTATGTAACCCTATTGCGGTGAATAGGTGGGATTGTGTGTAGAAATGTTCACCAACAGGGATTTTATCCAAAAGAGTCAGAATTGATGGTGATAAGTAAGCTATTGCGGTGAAAAGGTGGGTTTGTGTGTAGAAATGGTCACCAGAAGGATTTCATCCAACAGAGTCAGAATTGATGGAGGTAAGAAAGCTATTGCGGTGAATATGTGGGTTTTGTGGGTAGAAATGGTCACCAGAAGGATCTCATCCAACAGAGTCAGAATTGATGGAGGTAAGAAAGCTATTGCGGTGAATATGTGGGTTTGTGGGTAGAAATGGTCACCAGAAGGATCTCATCCAACAGAGTCAGAATTGATGGTGGTAAGAAAGCTATTGCGGTGAATATGTGGGTTTGTGGGTAGAAATGGTCACCAGAAGGATCTCATCCAACAGAGTCAGAATTGATGGAGGTAAGAAAGCTATTGCGGTGAATATGTGGGTTTGTGGGTAGAAATGGTCACCAGAAGGATCTCATCCAACAGAGTCAGAATTGATGGAGGTAAGAAAGCTATTGCGGTGAATATGTGGGTTTTGTGGGTAGAAATGGTCACCAGAAGGATCTCATCCAACAGAGTCAGAATTGATGGAGGTAAGAAAGCTATTGCGGTGAATATGTGGGTTTGTGGGAAGAAATGGTTACCAAAAGGATCTCATCCAACAGAGTCAGAATTGATGGTGGTAAGTTAGCTATTTCGGTAAATAGGTGGGTTTGTGTGTAGAAATGGTCACCAGAAGGATCTCATCCAACAGAGTCAGAATTGATGGATGGTAAGTAAAGCTATTGCGGTGAATATGTGGGTTTGTGGGTAGAAATGGTCACCAGAAGGATCTCATCCAACAGAGTCAGAATTGATGATGGTAAGAAAGCTATTGCGGTGAATATGTGGGTTTGTGGGAAGACATGGTCACCAGAAGGATTTCATCCAACAGAGTCAGAATTGATGGAGGTAAGAAAGCTATTTGCGGTGAATATGGGGGTTTGTGGGTAGAAACGGTCACCAGAAGGATCTCATCCAACAGAGTCAGAATTGATGGAGGTAAGAAAGCTATTGCGGTGAATATGTGGGTTTGTGGGTAGAAATGGTCACCAGAAGGATCTCATCCAACAGAGTCAGAATTAATGGAGGTAAGAAAGCTATTGCGGTTAATATGTGGGTTTGTGGGTAGAAATGGTCACCAGAAGGATCTCATCCAACAGAGTCAGAATTGATGGTGGTAAGAAAGCTATTGCGGTGAATAGGTGGGTTTGTGGGTAGAAATGGTCACCAGAAGGATCTCATCCAACAGAGTCAGAATTGATGGAGGTAAGAAAGCTATTGCGGTGAATAGGTGGGTTTGTGTGTAGAAATGGTCACCAGAAGGATCTCATCCAACAGAGTCAGAATTGATGGTGGTAAGTAAAATATTGCTGTGAATAGGTGGGTTTGTGGGTAGAAATGGTCACCAGAAGGATCTCATCCAACAGAGTCAGAATTGATGGTGGTAAGTAAAGCTATTGCGGTGAATAGGTGGGTTTTGTGTGTAGAAATGGTCACCAGAAGGATCTCATCCAACAGAGTCAGAATTGATGGTGGTAAAGTAAGCTATTGCGGTGAATAGGTGGGTTTGTGTGTAGAAATGGTCACCAGAAGGATCTCATCCAAACAGAGTCAGAATTGATGGTGGTAAAGTAAAGCTATTGCGGTGAATAGGTGGGTTTGTGTGTAGAAATGGTCACCAGAAGGATCTCATCCAAACAGAGTCAGAAATTGATGGTGGTAAGTAAGCTATTGCGGTGAATAGGTGGGTTTGTGTGTAGAAATGGTCACCAGAAGGATCTCATCCAACAGAGTCAGAATTGATGGTGGTAAGTAAGCTATTGCGGTGAATAGGTGTGTTTGTGTGTAGAAATGGTCACCAGAAGGATCTCATCCAACAGAGTCAGAATTGATGGTGGTAAGTAAGCTATTGCGGTGAATAGGTGGGTTTGTGTGTAGAAATGGTCACCAGAAGGATCTCATCCAAACAGAGTCAGAATTGATGGTGGTAAGTAAGCTATTGCGGTGAATAGGTGGGTTTGTGTGTAGAAATGGTCACCAGAAGGATCTCATCCAAACAGAGTCAGAATTGATGGTGGTAAGTAAAGCTATTGCGGTGAATAGGTGGGTTTGTGTGTAGAAATGGTCACCAGAAGGATCTCATCCAAACAGAGTCAGAATTGATGGTGGTAAGTAAAGCTATTGCGGTGAATAGGGTGGGTTTGTGTGTAGAAATGGTCACCAGAAGGATCTCATCCAAACAGAGTCAGAATTGATGGTGGTAAGAAAGCTATTGCGGTGAATAGGTGGGTTTGTGGGTAGAAATGGTCACCATAAGGATCTCATCCAACAGAGTCAGAATTGATGGTGGTAATAAAGCTATTGCGGTGAATATGTGGGTTTGTGGGCAGAAATGGTCACCAGAAGGCTCTCATCCAACAGAGTCAGAATTGATGGAGGTAAGAAAGCTATTGCGGTGAATAGGTGGGTTTGTGTGTAGAAATGGTCACCAGAAGGATCTCATCCAACAGAGTCAGAATTGATGGAGGTAAGAAAGCTATTGCGGTGAATATGTGGGTTTGTGGGTAGAAATGGTCACCAGAAGGATCTCATCCAACAGAGTCAGAATTGATGGTGGTAAGAAAGCTATTGCGGTGAATATGTGGGTTTGTGGGTAGAAATGGTCACCAGAAGGATCTCATCCAACAGAGTCAGAATTGATGGAGGTAAGAAAGCTATTGCGGTGAATATGTGGGTTTGTGGGTAGAAATGGTCACCAGAAGGATCTCATCCAACAGAGTCAGAATTGATGGAGGTAAGAAAGCTATTGCGGTGAATATGTGGGTTTGTGGGTAGAAATGGTCACCAGAAGGATCTCATCCAACAGAGTCAGAATTGATGGAGGTAAGAAAGCTATTGCGGTGAATATGTGGGTTTGTGGGTAGAAATGGTCACCAGAAGGATCTCATCCAACAGAGTCAGAATTGATGGTGGTAAGTAAGCTATTGCGGTGAAATAGGTGGGTTTGTGTGTAGAAATGGTCACCAGAAGGATCTCATCCAACAGAGTCAGAATTGATGGTGGTAAGTAAGCTATTGCGGTGAATAGGTGGGTTTGTGTGTAGAAATGGTCACCAGAAGGATCTCATCCAACAGAGTCAGAATTGATGGTGGTAAGTAAGCTATTGCGGTGAAATAGGTGGGTTTGTGTGTAGAAATGGTCACCAGAAGGATCTCATCCAACAGAGTCAGAATTGATGGTGGTAAGTAAGCTATTGCGGTGAATAGGTGGGTTTGTGTGTAGAAATGGTCACCAGAAGGATCTCATCCAACAGAGTCAGAATTGATGGAGGTAAGAAAGCTATTGCGGTGAATATGTGGGTTTGTGTGTAGAAATGGTCACCAGAAGGATCTCATCCAACAGAGTCAGAATTGATGGTGGTAAGAAAGCTATTGCGGTGAATATGTGGGTTTGTGGGTAGAAATGGTCACCAGAAGGATCTCATCCAAACAGAGTCAGAATTGATGGTGGTAAGTAAAGCTATTGCGGTGAATAGGTGGGTTTGTGTGTAGAAATGGTCACCAGAAGGATCTCATCAAACAGAGTCAGAATTGATGGTGGTAAGTAAGCTATTGCGGTGAATAGGTGGGTTTGTGTGTAGAAATGGTCACCAGAAGGATCTCATCCAACAGAGTCAGAATTGATGGTGGTAAAGTAAGCTATTGCGGTGAATAGGTGGGTTTGTGTGTAGAAATGGTCACCAGAAGGATCTCATCCAAACAGAATCAGAATTGATGGTGGTAAGTAAGCTATTGCGGTGAATAAGGTGGGTTTGTGAGCAAATACGTAACCGAAACGAAGCAAAATACCG
>WEDG01001919.1:0-36069 GCA_017591395.1 Schistocephalus solidus | reverse complement strand
TTCCGCACATTCAGGGACATTTCTACATAACTCTAAAAACGGTTTGACAACATATGTTAAAAACATAAAGTTAATAATGAACGACCCTCAATTCAATGAAACCGCACAGAAGACCTTTTTTTAGACAAAAAGAAAAAGTGAAAATGTCAAAAATTCGTCTTTTGTATTGCTCGAGATGCGATTTACTGTAGATGGGTCACAGAAATAAAGGTTGGCATAAGACCATGTGTTGAGGGATCAGTCAGTGATCGAAAAAAATTGGGATATTCTTGGCTCCAGAAAAAAATCGCAGACGGAGCAGTGAAGGGGCGTTCGCCGATCACGGTGTGGTACATACTTATCCCGTTGTGTCTTGAGTCTCAATCTGGCGGGCAGTCGCATAGCGCCTAACAGATGATGGGTTACCGACAAACAGAAGAGCGGCCGGGATGACCATTTCTGGCCCGCTACGCGTCATCATCCAGTCATACAATGGGCTGAAGTTCGGACCCGGTTTATTTTGTTATTTAGTGTTAAGTACTCCAATGTTCTGCCATTGAGTCACGGACCCGTTGTCCTGTCGGTTTTGATTCGATCGATAGTTACGATTTTTCCGCTTCAAACGGAAACCTTTTGTGTAGCTTTGTACGCTTTTCGATTTTGTCAATGCAATTAGGCCTGCACTATAGTGTCCATACGAATACTAAAACGATTGATGTCGGGCCAGTTTCGTTGTGAAGGTACGTATTAGCAGAAATTGAGCCATCCTTTATTCAACTGTTTAAATACCAACTCGCTTTTGGAGCGTTGCGCCGTTGCCTGTGAAATATTTTCATGTGCCTGGGTGGTACGGATGTGTAAAAAAGGTCGCCTGTTGGAATTGCTTCTGGTTTTTAGAGCGCGCGATTACACTAACTTACAGATTGGTATTTCTGACGAAGAAATAACTTGTTCAATTTTAATTTCCTCCGGAAGTAATCGCTAACTTAGAGCAAAATCAATCTATTTGAGGGTTTATAGGCGTGTACTGAAAGTTGATATAAGTATTTTGGTTGACTTCTATCAGTCACAGCGGGATAGCCGCATAATATTAATAAACCGTCGACAGCCAGCCAGCCAGTAGTATATACAGGGTTTACATGATGCACCATATTGACAGCACAGGTACTATCTGTAAGACACCTGTGTTTTTCGGATATTCTGCCGCTGCATAACTCAGCTACTAGGGGGTTCGGCTGAGTAGTGGATCCCCAGGGTTCCGGTTTTTGCAAAATAAAGACCTTCACATTTTGCCTCCGCTGACGCTGACCAAAAAGTCCAGCATGTGAATAGCGAAGGTTTCTTTAGTAAATCTTTCTATTCCACATGAATGCCGTCTGCCAGAGAAACACTTAACTGCGCAGGTGTGGGGTAGAATATTTATTGGCATATGGAATTGTCTGTATGTAAAGAAACGTCCATTTCCACACGAAATTGCTGTTCTCCGTTGATAAACTGACTTGCCAACATATATTACGTTAGAAAATGGCTTCTAGTGTAACACCTTTAACTCTTACTACAAAAACACACCGTTAGCGGTATCCAGGACTAATCATGTGGATATTTCGGTCATCGCATTTCGTCACTTTAGCCAGCTAGTGCCTATAATAGCAACACCAGTTACCGTAATTACCGACTTCACTTTACAGGTGTATTTTCGCTTGCCGAGAATTCTCAACTTGGCTGTGGTTACTCCTGCGCATCTACTTTACTATGTTACTAGTTGCTGACTAGTAGTCTACCACCCTGTTGTTCGTTTCTTCTTTTATGGCATGCACCAGCCAGTGTTTGAAAGTAACATTCCGAAGGGTCCTATTTATCTCTGATCCAATGGGAAATCCTGCCGCCTGTGTCTTGTCTACCCCGGCCTCTGTGTTTCGTTCGCTTAAGTGTGGCTGTAGGGCCTGGTGAGTCGCGGGGAGGGAGCTGCATTACGGTTTGTGGGTGCTGCGACATGTGTGAGATCTGGAAACTACCCCAGTACCTGCGATCCTTCCCTCGGCCAAGGGTTTCGACCCAACTCCAATGCATATTAACGTCATGCAGTGCTCCTCTAACAAATATAAAGAATGAGAGCGGGTACACACTCTCTGATGCCCTTAATTACTCACTCATTTGTGTTCGTAGTCTCTGAATCAGTTGACCTTACAGCAACGAAAAACTGTGTGCGTGGTGCGACGTTTTGCTGTGTGTAAGAGTCTGGGTTAAGTAGCCTCTTTGAAAACAGCGCTGATTCCCAAAAGACGAAAGCATGCATCAGACCCGTGTCCAGCATATGGTACCGCGTGTTTCCGATTCTCTGCTTTTCCGTTGTTGACGTTGCAGAAAACTGATCAAGTGACCAGCCAGTTTGTCCTTCACTGTCCACGTTGTGTGCTGCAGATACTTGAAGATCGCCTGGCTTGTCGGGTCCTGCTGCTCAATCCTATGCAGTGTGTATTACCAACCAATAAACTGCCTATGTGAAAGGAGGACCTGACTGGCACGCATGGCATTGGACGTGTGGGACTTCAACTACTGGGTGTCGGAAAAGTCACGATCCCCATCATTGGTGATTGCAGAGAAGCGGCATCGACTGAAAATCCACGGCAAACCTGCATCGAATGCGCAATTCAAAGCAAAACTCACTTTTACCCATATTTACCCTGCGCTGCTCGGTGCGCGTCAATTTCATTTAAACTCTTCCACCGCTCCTTCACCATAAATGCCGCCGACGTTTAGAAGGCCATCATCGATGATCTTTTCAGCTAGCAAATCGTGGTCTCCGAAGAAGTAAACCTCCATGCTCTTGGGACCCTTTCGTCCCCTTACTCTTTTTGGCTTGGTTCTCCCATACAGGTTGAAATGGGAAAACCCACAGCCTCTACCTGTCCTCTAGTCCACCAGGTGTACGCCGGAACTTCTAGTATTCTTGGGAATGTCAAGACGATGATTGTATATCCTGCCTACTTGATATATTGCCTTTTTTCGCCCGACTGTGTGAGTGCGTGTCCGAGGTTCAAATTATTGCAGAGTCCATTCATCCCCTCTACTGCTGCCTTTGTTTCTTGATGTTCTAGCAGATCATAATGTCCAACCTAAAGATATAAGTGTGTGTGTATATATTATTTTCCTCTCTTCGCCAGCCTTCCTCCTGAAACCTCGAACCCTGCACGTTCATCTGCAGCGCTGCCCCATCGCCGATGTGCCCTCCGAACACGACACCCTCCGGCAGTGGCTTTGCAGTCGCTTCGCGCTGAAGGACAAGTAATTTTAATTTGTTTCCCCTAGTCAATCATTCGTAGATGAGTTCTACTTTTGAGCCCGTGATGGAGGTGCCTAACAGACTTGACCACACTTTTTATTCATCTTTCTTTCAATGGAAATAGGGAAAGTTGACAGAATGTCTGCCTTTTTTAATCTTGGTATGAATTTACTTGCACTCGTACTTGTTACGGCTTCGATCATGCCTGATGTAGTCGGCCTTGATGCTGTCACGGATTGTGCTTCTCCACGTATGACGATCTGCGGCAGCAGACCTGAACAGCTCAATCCATTCTCTTTGCCAACGATGGAGACCTGGTACTGAAGGTCCAAGTACAACTTCCATGTCCTGACGAACTGTTTCGAGCCAGGTTTTCAGTCGACCTCTTCAATGCCTCCATTTTGGTGGCGGTGCTGGATCAAAGGCAGTAGCACTGAGCTCGTGACGTGGGCGTTGAAGAACGGGCCAAAACCGCCTCAGTAGTCGTTCGTGGATGGCTTGGGATATCCTTACAAGGTTGTCGCCGCGAGCGTGGACTGTTTCATTTGAGGCGAGGTCGGTGTACTTCACTCGAAGGATGATCCTCAAACAGTGATGGTCAAATACCTCCAGTTTTCGCTCGTCTTCCACGCGCATAGCCCAGCATTCACACGCGAATCTTCGTACCGATAGAAATGTCGTGTCTGATCCATAGGCACTTTAAGGCTGGAGAAAACCCGACGAGCAGCATTTATTCAGGAAACAATGTCATCCTTACTCTTTCCAGTCGGCAGCAACCATGCCCCAAGGTATTTGAAACTGTGCACCTCTTCAAGTTGACAGCCATCAATCTCGAGCGATGCCTTCTTATGGGCAGGGATGCAGCTTGAAAACACCTTAGTCTTTCTGCTCGCATTTAGACTTTTTTAGTCGGTACATTGCGCTACCGCTTTAAGTTTGCATTCCTACGGTTCAATTTTGTCAGCTAGACGGGCAAATGGGTGGAATCGCCAACGCCAGTCGGATCGTTGTGCCCCCGTCTGCGTACGAAGTAGTTGTCGCGGTAGAAACCTGGCGCTGTCTACCACTGTGCGCTGGAATATCATCCACTTATGGACAAGCTGACTGATCTATATTTAGAGAAGTTGGCTGGTGTCCGGTAGACAACCTGAAGAACTTCTTCGGGATCAACTCTAGTACAGGCGCTGATCTATATTTGTTTCCGTCGTAGCTTTGGCCTTCTGCAGTCATTGTGAGACCTCTGACTACTTAAATTTGGATAAGCATCGCATTGCATTTGCAACACACAGTCGTCTGTCAATTGGTTTTATTTAGACTAATGATAGTACTTCGTCCATCACAGGTGATGGGGTCTACCACTGGCCCATGACGTGGACACAGGGTTGACTTGCGCATTATTTCGTTTATGGTAAAGCAGGCCCACGCATTCTATATCTCACTTCGTTCCTCAGATGACGAGATAATGTCAAGACTACGAGAGCTGGACGTGAGCGCAGTGACCAACGGAACTAAACACGTCGACATGTACCATGCACTGTCTGTTCCCTAACTGCACGCTTACCAAGATTTGGTTGGTCGTTCTTCGTTCTGAGATAGATGACATTTTTATCAGGGCCACATTGAGAACAGCTCATTGCAGCTTGATTCACATTCGTGGGCAGGACAGAGCTATCCGTTCTATTAGCGGTCTTTTAAGTCGCGACTGTATTCGTGTCGTTTAGCGTACCTAAGCACATTCGCACAGGCATAACGAAATCGAGTGTGGATCCATGGTAATCTCTGTTGTCATGTTACTACCGGTCGCCGATTGCTTGTTGCTAGCCCGGAACAAAGCTGCGTATTTTACGATTGAACTTCACTGAAGGGTGGGAAGAAGGAGACGTGATCACTGGAACAAGAGCTTTGTTAGCTTGACGTTTCGGACTCACTCGAATCCATCATCAGAGTCTGTCTCTGATGATGGATTCGCGTGAGAATCTCGTGGATGCGCCGGGTATCCAGTAGGTGCATTTTTTTATTGGACCCCGTCTTCCGCGGCATCGCCATCGGGAAGAATGTCTGGGTACAGCGGCACAAAATTAGCGTAGCCCGCATGCCTGGGCCTTGAACTGGCTCCTGTGCTCTCTGTATGGTGAATCATGCAGTGCGCGTATACTACTGACTGCCTGTTGTCAGCGCATTTATTCAGCTGTGGCTGGTGTACTTCAGCTAAGATATTTGTATCATCTTTCGGACCGAACCTAGAAAGGCTTGTCCTGAGGGATTTACTGCATGTGTGTGTGTATTACTTTCCGTGGATGTTAAAAAGGCCCACAGTGCGATAATTTTAACACAAGGAGGATAACTCTAAACATTTGTTTCATCATGTTCACAGATCGTTGGCATGCCTTCACCCGTTGTCGTCACGATAATTTCAGCCCTCTGATTTGAGGTTACGTTGTCATCTAAAAACCGCTAACGGGTGTCTTAGACTTATCTAAGACAAAATCACTGTTTAAAAGTGACCTTATCCTAATCGTTTGTTGTATGTCCTTTGGACGGGGCTTTCACCGGTCCTGACTGATTGCAGGATGTGATACAACTGGTCTATTTTACCTATCTATTTCGGAGGCTTTGAGACGTCTACTAGCCATTGACAATCTGAACTTTTCTGGTAGGATTCAGTGAAGCCGAACTGCTGTTTCTACCTCCTCATTGTCAATCGATCATCCCAGTTCCGGGGTGGAAAAAATCGGAACATTAAAGTACAGCATTGTGCATCTGAGCTAGTGGCTCACACTGTCAGCTGATGCTGGGAGTGTTACATAGGACGTAAAAGTGGCCTTCGCTGCCCTGACACCGTGTTAAATTCCACGTCTTCTCCACCTTTCATGTCTTTCCTGCAGACTCTTCAGGGATCTTGATCAAAACTTGACGACTAAGGTAGGTGATACGGTCGTTCAGCCGGATGTAAAGGCTGTGGCCGAGGCCTTTGCACGCGACCTCTCCGTCTCTAAGGTGCCCAATGGCTTCAAAGAACTGCCTCATCTTCGCAAGCGTTGGCTCTTCACTGCTCTGGCTTGCCTTGGTGGATTCACCCTCCTCCTGCTCTTTGCAGTGCCCTACGGCCCTGTACTCTATTTCGGCAGTGTCATTGGCACTGTTCTCTTCGGCATTCCCTATCTGTGGCTCGCCGTGTAACCAGGCGTAGCTGGATGAATGTATGCGCGAGCTTGCCTCTGTGTGTAACCATATGCGATTGTACCAACCTCCTGTCGATCTTCCTTCCCGACCCACCGCTCTCACTTCCAGTTGATATGCCCTTCACCCTTGTGGCCCCCCTGCCCGCCACACACACACAACCCACACACGTTCGATGTCCTCCTGTGTTTGGGCTCACAATCATCTTTTTCGAGATTTTTATCGGCTTCCGCGCACTATCCATCGTGATTGCTTCTCCCATTGGTGAAAAATCTTGCAATGGCTTTGAGCAGTACCATGGCTGTTAACTTTTTCCCCATCAACTACTCTCCCCCGTCCCTTGAGTCTTTGTTTTTTTCTCACCTCGAGACAGTTTCCAAAAGTGTACGTCGTTGCTTACTGTAAAAATATACAACAAAAATTGTGTACCTCCATTAACTTTTGTTACATGCGGCTTTTGTTAGTAAAAGAGGTGCGCCTTTGGAACCATCTATGGACCGCTGCAGTCATGGGCTCGACCCTTTACGTAGACTGACTGTCCGCAGTAACTCTTCCACAATCACTGCAGTTCGACTGTTGATTCCGACGAGCTCCCTCAAGTGTCCCACAGAAAGGTGGCGCAGGAACGGTGACTTGCGCGTTGTTTTGATTATAGTGGTAGTAGACGCGTTGCATTTACCGCACCCTCTCCTCTCCCAAACTGGGGTCCGCTATCATGATCAAGTCAAGAATAATGGAAGTGGGTAGCTGGCGCCACTGGAGCCGCCCATAGACGTACCGCCAATCTGGCTAGGATCCCATGGAGCGGGGATGCCATAAAGGCCACATTAAGAAGGAGCCGTTGCAGCCTGACTCTCAGCCCACCACTCGCACAAATACACTCTGAGCTGCCTGCGACGTCTGAGTTAACCCGCCAGTTGGCAACCTTCCAATCCATGGCTTTTAGCGCACCGTGATAGTTTCAGGCAGTTCAGCTCGTTTATGGTGAGGAAAATGCGCTGAGCCGTCGACCTCACTCAGACCACCGTCCGACCCGGTCAGTTTTCTGATGCGCTGAGCTGTCAGTCTCACTCCCTATTCCCAGGTCTTAGCCGGTGTCCGGGCTAGTCAATTGTGTGGTGCGGGGAATGGTCATCGTTTCTGTTCCGTACTCAACAACAGCGCAACACTTGCCATTTTTAGGCCGTCGTTGACTGCAACCAGGAGGACTGTTGATGATCGTATCCACCGTCGCTTGGCAAAACCATGTTCTGAGGCGTCTCTCACATTAATATAACAAGTCGGATATGTGCGCAGATTTCGTATATTTAGATAATTATTAGCTTTCCTTTACTCAACTCAACCTGCTGACAGATAGGCCAGTTCATGGCAGCATTGCGATCGCGTAAGGACCTATTTTCAACAATGCCACGAGTTTGTCTAGTAAAAATGGTTGTTTGGTAGCGATAACGTTGATACAATCGGGATCAGAATTGGAAAATATCATTTTGCCTAGTTGGTGAGTCCGTAAATGATCTTGTGCGTAGTTGGTATGTGCGATTCCGTGTCTCACTAGCGTGTCACACGTTAGCTGCGTTGGAACAATAGGTGGAGGGGACAGATCAGGGTACGGTACACGTTAGCTGAGCGGCGCATCCGCACAAAAACTGCCACGTAGGGGGGTGTGGTTGCAGACCTAAACGCCGGCTCTCGTCACGCCAGCTAGTTGCGCCCAACCCCCTCATCAGATGGCTTACGAGCTCAGACAGTGCACTGGTGCCTATGAAAGGGAAGAGAGAGTGAATTCGCCCCTGGGCATCATGTTTACCTGCATATTTTCACTAAATGATCTGAAACACTTGACCCTATCGCGGTGCGTTAAAATCCGTCACTTGGAGGGTTGTCAAATGACAGGATAATTCGGTCTTCTCCTCAAGACGGATAATTCAACTGCAATGACTCCTTCTTAATGTGGCCTCTATGGCACACCACTCCCTCTTTCGTAGTGTGGAAATCCGTCCACTTTGCCCGTGGACCAGGCGCGTTTGGCATGCATAGACGGGCTATTTATTTATCAATCAATGTGCCCGATCTCACCTCCGGTCTTATTGACCCTGTCTGGACGCCGGGTTAAGAGGATAGTGCGGTAGATGCAGTACAAGTCCACTACCACTGTAATATAATCCGCCATATCTGCGCCCACTGTGTTGTGGACACGAAGTAGACATTGTCGTTCGCGACGGTCGAACTGTTGCTGCACGATTTGGTAGGATTAACTGAGCGCCGGCAGCTCCCGTGGTGGTTTGGGACCAAAATTATAATTATCCACTCTCCGACTGCTATCTTATTTATGTGTTTCCACCTCACAAAATTCAACCAACGGTCGCTGCATGGTGACTAGCAGCCAGTCTTCTGTGCTTTACTAACGCTGACTGGGATACAGGTGTGGCCATTTCTGAATTATTTGCCAGTTTCATGGTAAATCGGTGCGCATCACTCCCGTCGGATTGAAAACTTCCGACCTTCATAACGCGGGTTCGGTACTCAGAGGTTGGTCGGGTTGTTCTATTATCTGAGAAATAAGACGGGTTAAGCGGAAGAGATTTATTCATATGCCGACGTTTTGGAGAGCATGGTCGACTCAACAATGTCAAAGCTTTAACTACACTTAATAGATCTTCGATCAGATGACATTGATCCCAACTTCGGACGTGCAGCCTGAAGTTTTAGTGTCAGTGGGTGGTGATGATGAGCGATCATGACCGGTTGAACTTATCGGTCTACTATCGCCAGCCTAGCTCTTGGTTAGGCCGGTTGAGTGATGCTTGTGTGCGAGAGAGGTATTCATCCTACTTCTGTAGTCCTGCGTTTTGGCAAAGGGGTAAATTGCGACCGTTTCGAGCTATTCCAATGTTTAAGGCAGGGGAGAAAGTAGGGCTGGTCTGGCGAAGACGAGGCAGACTTTAAACTTAATTTTTTCCTTTGCCGGAAGCGTAGATAGCGGAGTAGGATAGATCCTATTACTTCGAAAAACAAAGTTCAAATATGTCGCATTCATAGGTAAACTTAGAATAGTGGTTAACTTCGGCGAGAATGAGGCTGAAAACATTATTCAAAAAAACTTGACTGAATAAAGTCGACAAACACATCATGACCGCAGTGAAGTCTTCTAAAACGCAGGCCTACATATCACCCAATAATCGTTGTCTTATTTGACCCCTTTATGAAAAAATCGGTGATCTCAGCGAGATTCAAACCCAAGCAGCAAGGGGAAGGCTTTAGTACAGCCAACGCTCTAGTCAACTGAGCTACGAGTCCCCACTTGGGTCAAGTTACCCACCCAGCCTACTGCAACGTATGGAATCCACCAACGCTGATACAGTAAGCGGACTGCCCAAGCAAGATGTCCTAAACAATCAATCTAGAATCCACCAGAATAATACTAGGCCGCCGAGTTTTTTTCAATTGGGTCAAATCAAATTATTAAAATCTGCCAAAATTCTTTTATTAATCACTATCTCGCCAATTGTGTGCCGCGATTAACGCACTAATCCGACCCTCAGCTGCGCTGTTAAAAAGCGCATAAACTCATGTAAAAATGGCGAACGATCGGGGTTACTAAATAACTCGACAAAGGTGGGTACATTAATGCTTAACTTAGTTTCATCCCGTGGTCGACAGGACCGGAGATGCACTTTGAGGTTGACGTCTCTTTTGAGTGCTTTGATATAGTGCAAGTCGGGATCTGAAACAGCACGATTCTGGACAAAAAAAGTTGGCATGCCGCTTGTCACTGGTTCCTCCTCCTCCTCCTCCTCCTCCTCCTCCCTCCTCCTCCCTCCTCCTCCTCCTCCTCCTCCTCCTCCTCCTCCTCCTCCTCCTCATCCCTCATCCTCCCTCATCCTCCTCCACCTCCTCCAGTAGCCTCCTCTGACTTTATACTTTGACCTCTGGGTGAAGGATGACACGATAACAGATGTCCTTTATCCATCTTCCTCTGCATGCACTCACCATCTCCTTAAAATCTGTGGGCAGGTCATTTCTTCTTCCTTCGTTGAGCACTAATCCCATCCCCGCCCCCCGCATCCGCCACCGGCCATCATCCGCTCTTAGTTAAAATCGTTAATTAGGATTCACAGTCACACACTCCGAGCGTGGATTTTGCTACGCTATGTTCTTTACAGTCAGATTTAAAATCCAATTTCTGGCTTTTTGAGTTAGTGAATTAGTACTCGTAATTGTTGCCTGATAAATGTGCCTCCGGATTCCGTCAATTAATCAGTTAATGTGCTACAACACTGACCAAAAAGGGCTATTCTAGTATCCCTTGTTTTCGTCGTTAGACTTTCTCTGCATATACCAGTAGTCGCTGTGCTACTGAAGAAGGAGCTCCAGATTGAGCCCTGAAGCACAGTGTTGAAAGCCCTCTATAATACTTTATGTTCCCAATCACAACCGACAGGCCAACAAGCCCCTGACTCAATTCGTAAGGCATTCGATTTGATGACCACGTATCCCGTGTTCGAATCCCAGGTGCTGCTAATCTGGGTTTGGGTATAGCTGGCTTATGACGTCTCCTCGTGCGACCGTAGGGCCTTATTGCACATACTCTCGTGGTGCATTCTTCAAGATCCGGTGCATGTAATCTACCCATAACCTACCGGATGACGTCATCTACCACCTGGATCCGACTTAATATTCAAATTTTTGGTTGCAGAATCTCTTTAGATCATCTTCTCCTTTTCATATTACAGTTACGTTTCTCCACTTTTGTACTAAAATAACTTGCTATACTTGAAACAACATGGTATCTCTAGGTTCCCTTGTCCTTTCGGTAGTATTTCGTGCGACTGCCTATGAGGCTCCAGCTCGAGTCCCGTAACGCTGAATTGTATGCTGTCCGCACTGTCTAGGCGTCTCGCTACGCCTACACGAAGGTCAAAGTCATATACGCAGGCCTAGATCACCGTTGTTGTGATTGGCCACTCTTCAGCCTATGATAATCCCGCCTTACCCTGCAGTGTCCCCAAGACTCCTCACTTTACCTGTTTCCCGTTCTCATTACACGTCCTGTTTTCAGCCAGTCTTCTATTTTGGAAACATAAGAACACGATTGATCGGAGACCTCTATCGCAACCCTCATACCTTGTTCAGCATCTGATACTCGCTCATTTCACGTCATCTTGGGGCCGAATTTCGTTATTTTACCTCGCAATCTCTCTCACTTGCAAACAGAGCCACCTCTTCTGAAATCGTTATAATAGACCAGAACAGGGTAGCTATCACACATCCTTTCTTCCTTATAAGATTGAGACATTATGGTGAAGAATTCGTGCATTTTATTCACAGTGTTCATTGGAGGGCAACAACCTGTCCATCAAATCAAAATATTTTTTTTCAGGAAATGTGATGTGATCTTTAGTGCTGATCATGTATACCCGAAGCGCGCTTTCTTTCTTCTAGTTGGCGTCGTTTAACATCACTTAGATCCAAGTGCCCCTCAGTTTTGAGCGATCGTCGGATCCGCCTGAGCACTCACTCATCAGTGAGCACTGGAGGATTTACAAACTTCTGCTCACGGGAACCCGCAATTGGTCGTCCCGCCTCCATAGTTTCAGCCGGGTTTTATCCATTCAGATCGCACGCTCTTAGTACAGATTTCCCTAAACCCATCGTCCCATGCACCGCTTCGGTACCGCTCTCCTGTTGAGATCCAGGTAAAAAATACTACGTAAGAAAATTGAGAGGCTCTTGGAGTGACCACTTGTGGTCTGTGTGCTGACGCCAGCCAGAGGTTTTGGACCAAAATCCAGTTGTTCTGTGGGTATTTGGAACGAACACTACCAATTTAAGGAAGAACACGCACGCTGCTTAGCTACGGCCGAAACTACCTAAGGCGAGAATGACTGCCCCAGTTGTCTGTTTAGGTTTATATCCCATTGGGAGTCAAATTAACGCCCCGAGGGTGCGTCCTGAAGCTCCAGACTTGTGCATTTCATGAAAAATTGTGAATTAACGTAGGTACTTCGCCGTCCTTTCAATCGGCTTCAAAATATAACGATTAGTTCACACGATTAGTTCACAACATAGCAGGAGGAAAATGACCTAGTTTCTGACCCCTCCATTCTGCATACGCACAGAATTACCACCTTTCCACCAACCTCTTGATATGTTAAAGTGCAAAAATCGTGAGATACGTTCAGAACTGTTTACGCTGTAAGGCCATTTATTCACCTGTAAACAACTTCGCCCTACTTCGCCTGAACCCAGAGCCTACAGACACTGCATACAATTGGTTAGCAGCGCTGCTTGAATGCATGACCGGTCAGCATTCCGGTGGATCAGAGCAATTCATTAAAAGCCAGGAGGATGAATAAAGACGTTGCACTGAATAAAAGTAAAGCAATAAAAGCATTCTCACGCACAAGTATTCGCTTATGAACTAAGCGTCTTTTGGTTGTCTACAGTCAAACAAAGTGTTGGGTTGCTAACGAAACTGTAACCTTGCCACACTGTTGCTTAGGGCGCGAGTTAGCTCATGTGTGCTTAGAAGCGTGCTTAAAGAAGCGTCTCACTTTCCCTTAGCCATAGAATCCTGTGTCTCATTTTCTGTTTAAAATCGGTAGACGTTAGGAAATTATTTTCAAGTATCACTATTATCATATTCCTGACCGTATCCGACAAAGCCACGGGCCCGTGGCTCCACTGTAGAGCGTTCGACTCAATAAACCAAAGATCGCGGTTTCAAATCCCAGGTAGTCCACACTTGGGATTGGGTATGACTGGCTGATGATGGCTAATAAGACAGAAATGACCATTACGGTCTCCCTTGTCTTTGTCGGTTCCAATTTTGTCAACATATACTACACGTCGCTATGCGACAGCCTGCGAGGGCTCTAAAGTGATATCCAGGGCACTACGGAACATGCATGTTCCAGAAGCAGATCGGTGAGCTGAACACTATCATCATATTCCCGATCGCAACCGACAAAACAACGGGCCCACGGCTCAATGGTAGACCATTTTACTCAACTACCAAAGGTCACGGGTTCGAATACCAACGGCACAAATATCACATCTGTGTACGTTCAAATGTGCTTTTATTTATTAGCTTCAAATTTAGCTAAGTTTCTTCAAAATTTAATATCACACCTTGATTTACTCAAATTGCATTTAAAAATACTTTCATATAAGCAACCTGCAGATGTGGACCATAGGTAAAAGAGAATACTAAATCTTCTGACGTACATATAATCCATTTTATGATATCAAAGATCCCATAAAATGCATGTTATCATACAATTATACATTCCGAAACTACAACCAGCAATATTCGCAAAGGAGGGCAGGTAACGGTAAGGAAGCCTTGCAGGGCCGCCTAAACGGGACACTGGTAAAGGAACCGCTCAAATACACGTGAACTTGTACTAAATTCCAATACAATTGCTCAGGGTTGAGTTCAGATTTTGGGATTAGGGCCATGATTAGGCTAAGAGCTAAGGTTATTATCGTGCTACCTGTAGCGTTTAGGTTCAGGGCAGGGCTAGGGTTAAGAGTAAGGTGACAGTTTAGTTTTATGTTAGGGTTAGCGTTAGCGTTCAAACACGGGTGTTTTCCATTCCTGGCATTTACGATAAGGCCATTTATTTTAAGCGTTCAGGCTGGTTCATATCCCCGTGTCCCGTTTAGGCGGCCATACAAGGTATCCCTATGCAGCTAACAGTCTATCTGAGCAACATAGCGAGTCAGTAACTGGTTCATGACGCAACCGGTCCAACCGGTCAAACATCCTCCAAAAGATTGATGCGGCGAAAGAAGACAAAAAAAACAATCAGCCCAAAACCATCTGACTCGGCAGGCCAGTTTCATTTCTGCTCGAATTTGCTCTTTTCACGTTTTGCCAATGGTAAGCCGACCTAGTTATCCAAAAGGCTGAACCCTTGTTTCGAGGTCTGAGTCAATTCAGACGACTTACAATTCCGTGTTAGAAATGACAATCGTCAATATTCGCAACATAGCCGGCCGCACCCCACTGCAACTGGGAGGGCATGGATGGGTAGCTCAAGCACGCCCGCACTTGACACCAAACTTTTCGATGTTTGCCTGCCTCCTGTTCGGTGCTAGCTTGGAGGGTGAGTTATGTCTGGCTGATAAGGGTGTGTAGGCTAGAGGTAGTAACTGCTCTGTGCCGTATCCCTATCCATAACCTTTCTCAACTCTCTGTTTCCTTTTAACATCGTGTTTTTCCCCTTCAGCCTGCGGCATGGTGTGAACAGAGGATCCTCTTACACCCTTGAGTCACAAACCGGCAGATATGTGGTTCAGTATGAGCCGTAGACACCACTCGTCACCTCCAGCGCGCTCTTAAACGCATCAAATACTCCCAAGCAATGCTTGTTTCTGTCCTAAGGGTTGAGCCAAACTGCGATGAATGGGGTCATGTGTCATTCCTTCTTAGCAAAATTGATTTTTGAGGACTAAGATTGAGCCAACCACCTGCCTGTGTAGCCTCTAACAAAGGGCTATCGAGCCCCTGATAGGCTCTGATAGTACATGTCACCGTCCCTAGGGCTGGGTCAAACAAGGATGGGCGGAGCCATAAATCGGTTCGAGGTGTCGTTCGGATCCTATTTTTAGCACGGCGGCTTAATGCTACTGAAAGTTTTTTTTTCAGTTAAGAAAGTTTGGGTGCGTTGCCAGCGCTGATCAAGTTGTAAAAATTTATGTTAGTGTTATGTGTTTTCGGAGGACCGAGATGGACTGGGTCATCTGTTGAACTTGCAGCAGTTAGTCCGGTCTTTTGTCCCTACTCCCTCCACCATCTAGGTGGCCGTCTGAGATTTAAATACTAACTAACATGGAGTGCAATCATAGATTACTTTCTGCCAGTTAGAATATTCTCATTTAGTTGAGCTCCCTTCCAACCACACACGAGAATTGTGTATTCGGAAAAAGCAAAACTTTGTGTGCTGTTTTCTATTAGCAGTAAATGCAGTCATATCTTCCTGAAACTATGTGCAAAAATTGCGCGCTAGGTCTGAGGTCATTTGCTCTGTTAATTTTACACCAGACGGATGAGAGCACTTCTGTGATGGCTACGTTTTTAAGCCTGTGTTTTTTGAAACACTTCTTATGTTCTCACCTAGCCATAATTGTTCAAAAAAGTGCTGGGTGCTTTTTACGAGGGAAATTCACGTCCACAATAAAAGGAGTTTCATTGTGCTCATAGAAGACTGCAACGAATAGGGATCATTTTTTGCGCTTTCTGAGCCATGTTAAAAAAGCTGAAAATAGTAGGCTACACGAAAAATTCGCTGACTGTCTTACTGATTTTCATAGTTACCCGCATTCTTATGAACCGAAATTATCCTTTCTTCGAGTGGTAAATGCAATATAAGGGTGGATTGTTATGCCTATCGCAGCAGCATAAGTTGATAGGGGAGGACCTCACCACTACGATCTTCAGGCCCGATTCCGTAGACGGAGATAAGACGTGGGACGACAATTAGAAGGATAGTTTATTCGGTACAGAACTATCGGAGAAGGGGTTGGAATCGATTGGCTGTCAGACGAGGGCACGTCCGGCCGCCACGTCTGTGACGTCCCAAGAGTGTGGGACCGTACGGGGTCGTCACAGCGAGGTCATCAAGGTCATCGGCCTTGAAGATGATTGGCCGATGTGGACAGCCAGGATTGTTGAGGCCCAGATAGCCACCGGTAATCGAATACATATAGATGCGAGAGGTTCAGTGTTCAACGTGCGCACGGCCTACGTGCCTACATGCCCCTTCCATAAAATAGTTTGAAATTTGTCAGTGTTTATACATTGACTCTCAATAACACTCAATGGACGAACCAATACTAAAGTATTGCCCTTCCTGGTGAATGTTATTTGCACAGAGGGCCGGGATGACGCTCGGCTTGCTGTTTCTTAGGGGTTTAATGGGGGGGGATAGGGTATGCTCTCTGATAATCATATGTGCAATCTCCCCTCAAGGACAAGTTCCACTTGCAGGTTCGTATAAACGGTTCGGCTGGTGGTTAACGCGTCTCGGTACCCACGTTCAAAATCCTAATCGATAATAAATAGAGAGAGACGCTTTATTCTGAAAGTATTATTTCAAACTTTTCAGCAAAAAGGCCTCAATTCGCTGGGGATAAAATTGTTACGCAAAGGAGGGCACCGGGAGAAAACAGAAGATATATAGTAACCGGAAGCTGCATTTGTCGGCAGCATGAACGGTCGTCCGTGAATGCGTCGCGAAATCGCACCATATTTTCTTCAAAATGGTGCAGGCGTCGTTTACAAATGGCCTGTTTACCGTAGTTAATAAAAACAAATAGAAACACATAATGATAAAAATGGGCAAGTCCAGGTACATATAAGGGAATTCACATGCGAAAGGGAAAGAAAAATATTCAAAAGACCTGCTAAAGAATAATGTTTTAAGGACCTCATTGGTAGGCGGCACCGATGAACTTTTAGGAAACTAATAATACGTTTGAACGAATATATCGATCACAATGGCAAGTTGCAATTCACTTGATTTTGAACTATTACAGAGGGGGTTTGTGCACAATCTCGAATTTGAGCAGTCCGTTGGCAAACACTTGGTCTAGAGTTTAATAACTTCAGATGTGCCCACGATGGAGGGTCAGAGTAAATCGGTCAAATTTTACAAAAATGCACGAGCAATAATTAACCTTAGGCACAGCAATCATCACGTGTTACACATACTTCAAATCGATTTTTTACATTTGAAACATTTCTCATTTGTTGTGCAATAAGTTCGTGAATGAACACAATGCTTCGTGTCCCTTCCATTTATACAAAAACACTGCATTTTGATGCCACAATGAATTTTACACCACCCTCTGGAATAATTAATGCTTCTCAAGAAGGCTCTAAACTAGAATCTTGCAGTCACTACCTGTGGTGTCCTACTTCAGAGCATTTACTTTGCGGCTCTGCAGATTCTTGCGTTCCATATCTCCGTCTGCGCCCTTAGATCTGCAGGGGGTCCAAACAGTGTGTGTACTCAGAGCACTAGAATCATTAGGCCAAATCCCGGGTTTGTAAGTCAAAGGCAGACGGCACGAGAATGAGGAATTTATTGCGCATGGAGCCCCGAGTTGCTGTCTCAGGCCACTGGCGAAGCCAGTGTTAGTTTTTACCATGGCTAGTCATGCCTTAGAGATAATTAGACATGGGTGGCAGCTGCTTAAATCGTCCAATCGGGGTGTGTACCACATTACCCGAGTGGTGACCTGTCTAGTGGCCCATGCTGCATCGGCCGAGGGAAGGCGTGTTCCAGTGGCACTTGGGCATCCACGACAAGCAGGACTCACGTGCCTGAGTGGAAGTCGGTCAAGTGCCCGCAGGTCAGTGAGTCGGAAAGCGCTGACAGCGATGTTGCATGACCTTGAGGCAATTAGCCTTGAACAAGGACGCCGGACCTAGCAATGTTTGCGGTCGGCCACAGAGGGGTTAGATGGTTTCCTCTGAATGTTTTTTTTTTGATAGGCCAAGCCACCATCAGGTGGCAACTTTCGAAACACCAGCATAGAGGCGTTTATGAGATTTGCAGGTTGTATTTCTGAAGATGTGATGCTTGTTCTTCTCTAACAGCAAATCCCAAATGGCGTTTTCGGCAGAAATCACTTGTACCCTTCCCTTGGGAGGGCGACTGACCTAGAGTTTTGGTCAATGTTTGCGGGAAAAAAATTGTCTCGACAAGCACGTTACCTGAGGATGGATTCGAGGGAGAATCCGAAACGTCAGGCTAATAAAGCTCTTGTTCCAACGATCATGTCTCCTTCTTAGCTGTGAACTTTAAGCCATTTAGAATTCTTTTACTATCTAAGAAAATGCATTCTTTTGAGGAAAACCTGGTGAAATGAGGATCCCGAGAGCCAACGGACGAGCATCTCCAGACCAATATGAGCCGCAAACGTTCAGATTTAGTGTTGGAGATGCTACCTCTGATTTATGGAGGTTGTGCCTTCCGTTTGATTACAAACGTGAGCTCACTTTTCGGACCTGAACAACTTTTCGGTAGGAATTTCACTGTCAGACTTCATACGCGAAGGGAGCTGAACAGTCTGCCATCGTAGATGTAGTAAGGGTTCTATGCTTTGCATGATGCGATGCAGGCGTGAGGGCGATTTCTAGGAGGCAGCTGAGACGGAGATGTGAACAATGGACTCTGGAAATTTAATAAGGGTGCTATATCGGCATGAAGAGAAGCACTACAGAGAACTAGAAGACAACATTGCCGAATCGCAATAGCACGCACGAATATTCATAGCAAATGGCCACTGGTTCAACTTCGTCAACCGGTGCATGCACAAACGAGACGTGAAACCAAGTCGAACGAGCCACCAATTTTGGCTAGGGTTCCCGTGCCTCAAAAACGCTTCGAGAGCCCTCAGTCAACTGGGGTGGCACAGACCAGATGTAACCATCAGGCGCCATGTACTGAGACCGAAAGGGCCAATGCTACATCAAGGAATGGCTTGAATCGTTTACCGTATCTGGTGCAGTTACGGGCAAAACAACTATGTTGGGGAGTGAGGGATATTGCTATGCACTGATGATCGAAGATCTAGCAACAATACGGAGGAATCGGGCCAGTTCTGCGGCTGCAGTTCATTCGATGGAACTAGATCACGAGATGCTACCACCCTACTTTTCAGTTGCTCAAAAAGCGCAACGACCTGAATCCTCTATGCCCAGAGCCGAGCTTTTGCCTGGGCAGAGTATTCAGCCACGCAGAAACCGCACGTGACAATATCAGTGAACATAGATGTGGGGTGTATGGGGTACTAGTTAGGGGTAGCACCACACAGATAGCATTTAGTCGCTCCATTTGTCTCGTACAGGTGGTGAATGCTCCTGTGGCCGCCTCTAACTGGTACACAAATCTCATCTGTGGCTACTCGAAGTTGGGTTGTTCCAAGCGTCCACACCCTGGGCAACCGTCACGACCGGTGGGCTAAACCAGGTGAGGGTCTCCGGTGTTGTGTGTGCCTCCACACCCGGTATGTATGACTCCCGAACTTCCCACCTGCCCTCTCTCAAAAAGCCCTACGGTGGGGGCGACAGCAACCCCGTAGGCGGCGCAGGCTAAATCGGGTCATTCTCCCACTAAAACAAATCCGTGACCCATAGTGGAGTTCGGCAGCCGTCTGGGATATCCGAGCAGCCCTATTTAGGGACAGCACTGCTTGCCTCCTCGCGGAGGAAGGGGCTAGAAAATGTGCCCTAAAAAAATGCTGGTTCTCACGTCTTCTGCAGCCGGCCGCGGCTCGCAGATCGCAAACTACGCGGTCGTAAAAACTCAAACAAACAACAATACCCCCGTCCTCATCCCCTCGCCATACTCTCCAGGCTGCTCGGGTGAGTCCACTCACACTAGCAGCCTGGAATGTTCGTTCCCTTTTAGACAATCCTAGGAGCAACCGGCCGGAACGGAGGACGGCGCTAGTCGCTCGGGAACTGGCGCGCTACAAGGTGGACATTGCTGCTCTCAGCGAGACCCGATTCTCTGAGCAGGGTCAGCTGGAGGAGGTGGGGGCCAGCTACACCTTCTTCTGGAGCGGCCGGCCAAAGGCAGAGCGACGCGACGCTGGTGTTGCCTTTGCCATCCGTAACGACATCGTGGGACGTCTGCCCTGTCTGCCGCAGGGTATCAATGATCGCCTGATGAGCCTCCGCCTGCCTCTTCGGGGAGACCAGTTCGCCACCATCATCAGCGCCTACGCTCCCCCAATGACGAGCTCTGATGCGGCGAAGGACCAATTCTACGAGGACCTGCACGCCTTGCTGGCGACTGTGCCGAAAGAGGACAAGTTAATTGTCCTTGGTGACTTCAATGCCCGCGTCGGGACGGACCACGCTGCCTGGCAGGGGAGTGCTGGGTCCCCACGGTCTGGGTAGCTGCAACGCTAACGGCCTCCTTCTTCTGCGCACGTGTGCGGAACACCGTCTCCTGCTGTCCAACACCTTCTTCCGCCTTCCGACGCGGGAGAAGGCCACGTGGATGCACCCTCGGTCGCGGCGCTGGCATCTGCTGGACTATGTTCTCGTCCGGAGGCGAGATCGACAGGACGTGCTGGTAACCAAGGCGATCCGCGATGCCGATGGTTGGACAGATCACCGCCTCGTCATCTCCCAGATGAGGCTCCGACTGCAACCCCGACGAAGGCCCCAAGGGAAAGAGGCCGCCATGTAAGTTAAATACTCTTTTGATTAAATTTGCCTGCTCACTGTTTTGATTTCAGCAACCAACTAACCGAGAAACTGGAGGACCTGCATGCTCCAGATGATAACGATACCGTGGAGACACGATGGTGTCAACTGCGAAATGTCATCCAGTCCACCGCCCTCGATGTACTCGGACGCGCACACCGTCGACACCAGGACTGGTTTGACGACAATGACGCCGACATCAGCAACTTACTCCCGGAGAAGAATAGACTACACAAAGCCTACATGGACCTTCGGACTGACGCCACAAAAGCAGCCTTTTTCAGATGCCGGCGCCTTGTACAACAACGGCTGCGGGAGATGCAGGATGCCTGGATGATCCGAAAGGCTGAGGAAATCCAGGGGTATGCGGACCGAAATGAAATTAAAAACGTTTTTTAAAGCCATCAAGGCCATCTAAGGCCCGTGTATCAAGGGGACCGCACCGCTGCTCAGCTCTGACGGCACAACACTGCTGACAGAGAAATCGAAAATTCTGAAGCGTTGGGCCGAGCACTTCAGAAGTGTCCTTAATTGCTCATCAGCCATCTCCGAAGCTGCCCTTGGCCGGCTCCCTCAAGTGGACATGAACAATGACCTGGATCTGCCGCCTTCCCTACTAGAAACAATCCGGGCCGTGCAGCAGATTTACAGCGGTAAAGCACCGGGATCCGACGCAATCCCACAGGAAGTCTACAAGAACGGTGGGCCCCGGCTGATGGCAGAACTCACAACACTCTTCCAGGAGATGTGGTGCCAAGGACAATGTCCTCAGGATTTCAAAGACGCGACCATCGTCCATCTCCACAAACGGAAGGGGAACCGGCAACTCTGTGATAATCACAGAGGCATCTCGTTGCTCAACATCGCCGGGAAGATCTTCGCCCGTATCCTTCTCAGTCGTCTGAACGGTAACCTAGAGCAGGGCCTGCTCCCGGAAAGCCAATGGGGCTTCCGCCGACACCGCGGAACAACCGATATGATCTTTGCCGCCCGCCAGCTACAAGAGAAGTGTCAGGAGATGCGAACTCACCTATACACTACCTTAGTGGATCTGACGAAAGCCTTTGACACGGTTAATCGTGACGGACTGTGGAAAGTCATGCAGAAAGTTTGTTGTCCTTAGCGTTTCACGCACATTGTGCGTCAGCTTCATGACGGGATGATGGTGTGCGTTACTGACAACGGGACGTTATCCGAAGCATTCGCAGTGACTAACGGAGTAAAGCAGAAATGCGTATTGGCTACAACCCTTTTCAGTCTCATGCTCTCGGCTATGCTGATACATGCCTACCAGGATGAGCAGCCCGGTAACATTTTGCCTAGAGAACTGACGGGTACCTTCTCAACAGTCAACGTTTGCAGACTTTAACGCGCTGTCTACGGCTACAGTCCATGACTTACTCTTCGCGGACGACTGCGTCCTTAACACCATGATAAAGGAGGACATGAAAAGGATCATGGACCTCTTTGCCACAGTCTGCTTCGATTTTGGATTTAAAATCAGTACAGCGAAAGCGGTTGTCATGCACAAGCCGCACCCAGCGCATAAAACAATGTTTCTCAAATTATCTAAAATCTTCGCTTATCTAGGAAGCAAGCTGTCAAGCAACACGAAAATCAATTACAAGGTTGACCAATGGATCACCGAAGCTAGTCACGCCTTCGGCCAGCTGCAGAACTCCATGTGGAATTGCCATGGTATTCACCTAAACACAAAACGGAAGATGTACAAGGCCGACGCCTTAACGCCACTCTTTTACGGAGAGCAATCCTGGAACGTCAACTTGAAAAAAACCAGGAAGCTGCATTACTTTAATTTCAGTTGCCTCCGCAGAATACTGAAGCTGAGATGGCAAGACAAGATCGCAGTCACAAAAGTCCTAGAGCGGAACGGAATCCTCAGCATGCACGCCATGCTAAGTCAAGTGAAACTGCGATGGAGCGGCCAACTGGTAAGAATGGACGACGAGCGACAACAAAACATATTTTCTACGAAGATGTCATTGCGGGTTCTCGCCGGCATGGAGGTCAAAACGACGTTACATGACATTGTACAGATATCGCTGAAGCAACTGCAAATCAATTAGGAACCCGGGGAGGACCTCGCCCAGTATAGACCGGCATGGAGAAGATCCGTGAAGACTGGCTCAGCAATCTCTGAGGCCAACTTGATCGCCACCGCCAAGGCAAAAAGAGCGGCACGAAAGTCACCAGCACCCCAGACCAACATCGTCAATACTCAGGCCCTGCCAAGATGCCCGAGCTGTCAACGCTTCTTCCGCGTGCGAATCGGCCTGGTTGGACATCTTCGGACGCAATAAACCAACAATCCGACAATGCCAACTTCTACGTCAAATTCTGCCAAATCTCCTTCAGACTCCTCCACCCTCACTCCTGGAATAAATTCCATTACTCCCACCATCATAGAGACCACATCCTAATACTCATCGCCTGTTACCCCCACTATCGCAACCACTACCGCCTTCGCCTTCACTACCACCACCACCACAGTCAGCGATGGGGGACTCTCTCCTATGCTGTCCTCAATGCGACCGCACATTCACCTCACGCATCGTCCTGGTCGGTCACTTGCGAATCCATCGTACAGAGACTGGTGAGTCAGTGCCCGGACCACCAACACACAGCAGAGATCGCCGCCTCCACTGCCCTCACTGTCCTCGCGTATTCACTCATCGCATGAGCCTATTCGGTCACATGCGCATCCATGACAGCGGAATTCACCGCAATGCCGACAACACCGATACACCATGCACACCCTCCGCTCCTGCCATTTTTGCCGCCACTGCCACCCACACTACCATGAATGACATCCCTCCAGCCTCTACCGATTTTCCTGCCCACACTGCGCCCACAACTTCAACTCTCGCATCGGCCTGATCGGTCACCTGCGAATCCATCGCACGGAGGCTGGTGAACCAGGGCCTAGGGCTCCGACATACAGTCGACGCGCCCGCCTTCACTGCCCTCACTGCTCCCACACATTTACACACCGCATGGGCCTACTAGGACACATGCGCCTCCACGACAACCTGCAGTAAATCACAGGAGGCTAAGCCTCATCAGCGCCCGACATCTACACTTATACATAGACAACACCCTCACCATCATCATTATGTACCTGATAAAATCACGGTTTCCTAGAAACCGTGGCTTGGAAGGCTGCCAATCTGTCGCTTACACCAGACCTGCCGTCGGCCCAGTGTATGTGTTTTGTGTGTCGATTGGCTGACCAGTGGACTGGGAGTCAGACGGCGATGGCTCCTCCATATCCCCTGATTAAGTTAATCCTGGTGTGTGCGTTATGGGGGCCAGGTCGTGCTGTGGCGTGCGAAGACGGGTATGCCGATCCATCAGCCAATGCGCCCACTCCCACATCAGACAACTGACCGGCTCGGACGGTGGTATGATTGTGGGGGTGGGGGAGAGAGTGAAGTCGACAGCTCAGCGCATTTTACTCACTATAAACAATCTGACGCGTTTGAAACTATCACGGTGCGCTAAAAGCCGTGGCTTGGAAGGTTGCCAACTGACGAGATAACTCGGACCGCGTGGTCAGCCCAATGTGTGTTTTGTGTGTAGTGGCTGACTGGCGGACTGAGAGTCAGGCTGCAATGGCTCCTTCTTAATGTGGCCTTTCTGGCACTCTCACTCCGTGGGATCCGAGCCAGGTGTGGTCGTACGCCCAGGGGCGGCTCCGGCCGCGCCAGCCACCTGCGTCAGCCATCTCCGAAGCTGCCCTTGGCCGGCTCCCTCAAGTGGACATGAACAATAACCTGGATCTGCCGCCTTCCCTACTAGAAACCATCCGGGCCGTGCAGCAGATTTTCAGTGGTAAAGCGCCGGGATCCGACTCTGTCTTGGCACCGGGCTCAGGTGGGGGAGGAGGAGAGAGTGCGGTAGCTGCAGCGCAAAGCAACTATCACTTAAAACGAATTCACGCACAAGTCACCGTCCCTGCACCACCTGGTGCATTTGGTGGTCATCGTCGAAATCGACGATCGAACTATGGAACATAATTGTAAAATAATTATCGTGCCATTAATAGCACCCGCAACGAAACTGCGGCAAATAGCCGTGCCGGATGAGGGCGAGGAGTATCAGATACAGGTAATCCACAGACAAGTAGTTGCAGATTTATAGCATGCACTCGCTATGCTGCCACCTACCCATGACAAGTTCGACAAGGCCAAAGTTATCGTGAGAGGTGACAAGTTCGTGAGCCGCGAACTGTTTGTGTCATGGTTTACGGGCCTCCAGTCTATTAACCTCCCCACCCCAAATTCAGCGCCGCGACTTAGGTTGGCCAACGTTATTAATCACTGGGGGAGCGCGCAGGCTAACCCCGTGTTGTGGATGAATCTGTACATTCTTGTACGTAAGACGTAAACATTTCCAAGTCATATAAGCCAGTAAAAAAGAGGAGAAAATAATTCGTCACGAAAACTCTACTGGTCCAATTCTATTAATGATTATGTAACGTTTGTAATGGGCGTATTTTAACACACTTAAACAACATATTTTTTGTCCTTACAACCATTTCCAACGCCAGTGCCGATGAGCCAGATGGCCGAGCAATCATCATCATTTCATCTCACACGGGTGAGGAAATTGCAGCGAATGCCGGCCATCACGCAATTATTGCACCAGGGCGTAGTCATCATCAATAAAGGGGGAGCCGTTTATTGCCATAAGCACGTGGTAGTATAGCAACTGCATCCTATGTATACTGCAGCTTCCTGTGCACGAATTGCCCGTAATCTGATACCGTCTCTGATGCTGGGTTCGAGCATGAATCAAGCGAAGAAAATTCTTGTTCCGGCGATCGCGTCTGCGTCTTCTCACCCAGCGATTAAATTGCGACAGTTAGCGGCTCGGATCCAGACGGGCAAGAAACCATCTCACCAAGTACGATTATCACCGATGAGTGTGGAAACTCCTAAGTATGATAGGCATGGCAACAGCATCCCATAAAAACTGCAACATTGGTGTGACGAGTCTAATTTACTGTCCACTACTCTGAGTAAAAACATACTATCAGTTATTACCGCAGCGAGGAAACCACGCATGGTTGTACCTGGACGTCTTTAACAAATTCACAAAAAAATCTTGCGATTTTCAAACAATGGACATCGATTTTGATGGATCACGCGCTAATACAGCCCCGGGAAGCACCCGGATACTGTGTTTACCAGTTCTGGAGTAACGTGAGGTGGAGTAAAAAACTTTACAGAAAAATAAATAAAGATGGCGTGAACAAATGTCAATTTGGGCTCCCCCGACTTTTGCACTTTAACCTGTAGAGAGGTTAATCAGGCCTTAGGGGGTCAGTTGAGCCTACGGGTAAATGAAGTATCGACTTGGCAGTAAATGACGCTGTTGTGCGTATGCCAAACGGATTATTCCGTTTTTCATCCTGCTGCATTGTGAACTAATTGCTATATTTTTAAGCCCATTGAACGGAACCAGGAGTACCGACATTCTTCCTCAAATGTGCACGAAATGAAAAACCTAGAGCTTCAGAACGCACCATGACACCGACGCAAAAGCATGTCAAACAGATTCGAAAAACGGTCACTTTGATCTTGTGTAATTTCGATCGCATTTAACGACGTACCTGTCCGTTGTTTAAGCGGTAGTGTTTGGTTTAAATTCACTGAGAAACTGGAATTCAGCCCAGATCTCTTGCCTGTCAGTCATGGCAATAAACAACTCGAGCACGGACCGACGGGCCATCGTTCCATCAACCACGACCCCCGGGCAAGGACCACGAGGACTGCTAAATATAGTAGGCGTGCGGTGGCCTGGCTACCACACCCTATAAATACTGCATCCCTTGTACCCCTATTACCTTGTGTGTGACTGTCTCTGAGGGTGGGTTCGAGTGAGAATCCAAAACGTCAGGCTACTGAAGCCCTAGTTCCAGCAATTGTGTCATCCTCTTAGCGACTACATCCTGGAACTCGTCTCTTCGCTTCTATTAGCTGATTAAGATGATGGTGGTGGTGGTGGTGGCGGGTTGCGGAAGTGCAGGGCGGGGATGGCGACGGGGCTGGCGGTCAGTGAAGAAACGTAGACATGACACGCACCTAGATTTCAACGAGATGGTGAGTCAAAGCATACATGCAGATGGTGATGGATAAAGGACAGTTATGATCGCGGCATCGTTCATTCAGAGGTCAAAGTGCAACACCAGCGGAAACTACTGGAGGAGGAGAAGTAGTGACTGGTAAGTGACATAACAATTTCGATTCTCCAGCATTGTGCTGGTTCGGTTAACAGAGTGCACTTTTTATAAACACTTAAACCGGAAGCTGGCCTCTAAGTGCATCTCTTCTCCTGTCAACTCACCAGAATCAAACTGCACTCAGCACATGTAGACTCGCCTTAGTCGAAATATTGAATGCCTCCAACCGATTATTGCTCTTCGATGCGTCTCGTCTACTTCGCTGCAACAGCTTTCGGTGGGCTGATCTGGCAACCGGTTGAAGCGCATGCACTTAATTTGGCAATGGTTTGATAGCCATTGCAGTTTAATAATCAAAAAATACTTCCCCTTTTGTTGAAACACTGGGTAATTTTTCGTTGTCCTTTGCTGGCGCTGTAGATTGCAATGGTTGCTAGCGCTTGCCAGTTTGATGTGGTCAGAAGAAGCAATTAGGACAGTTTGACCGCCATATACGACGAGATCCACCGTTTGCAGGGATGGGTAAATGCGCTGCATCTACCTCAGTCTCTCACTCTCACCCACCTGAGCCCGGTTTCATGACAGAGTCAAGAAGACCGGAGGCAGGAGAGGACGCAAGTGGCTGGCATGACCTGAGTCGGCCCTCGGCGTGCCGGCACACCTGGCTCGGATCCCACGAAGTGGAATGGCCATAAAGCCTACTTTAAGTAGGAGCCATTACAGCCCGACTCTCAGTCCACCAATCAGCCTCTCTAAATAAACACCTACTGGGCTAACCACGCAGTCCAAATTATCTCGTCAACCCTCCAACCCTCGGCAGTTAGCGCACCGTGATAGCTTCAAACGCGTCGGATAGTTTATAGTGAGCATAGTACGCTGAGTCATCGACCTCAGTCTGGATTTCCGTTACCAGGCCATGCCACAGTCCAAGGAGGTCGGTTAACTAGTGCGAGTATTGCATAAAATGGTTTATCATGTTTTTTTCAGCCGGTGTGGCCGATCTGAACTCCAATTCGTATAACGAAGAGTGGCCACTGGCAGGCGATCGGGAAGAGCGAATGAGGTTAGTTCACCGCATAGCTTTCTCAAAATGACCAACCACGCAGGCTTTCTACCTAGTGCGCACTAAAAGTTCGAAATTTTTAAGATTGTAAACTTCGGACTGATATTCGGGGTGCAGTGGCTCCACCTTAGGTTGCTGTTTATCCAAACCCTCCTTGGATGTGATATCCAAATGGTTGTTATGAATTAAGGGTCTAGCACAACTGCTATTGGAGTAATTCGACGCGGGAAAACAGGATGAGGTGGATGCATCGCAAGTATTCGTCACCCCAATTCATATGAGACGTAAGTAACCCCTACGTTCCTAGGACAGTGGTGGCGTTTGTCGCTTTCGATGGACTAGTAACTAAGGCAGGTTGTGCATGCATGTTGCTTGTTGAGAGTTTTTGACTAATCAAACTCAGAGCATGAGTGTTTTAAGTTTTTTTAATTTTCCCTGAAACTCGTACCTTGGAGCAGAGCAGTCTATTCAAGGCACAGACTAAAATTTGATATGAGTATTTGGAACGAAGTCCATCATTACTGCAGGATAACCACGTAATATTCACAAGCTGACAACAGGCAGACAGTAGTATAACTTCTGAAACTATTACCATAATGACAGCACAGGTACTATTTAAAAGCCGAGACACGTGTTTCGCTGACATTTTGCCGCTGCATGACAGCTGCGTAGAGTGCGGCTCATTAGTGCTGGGGTGACCCAGCAACCTTCGAGTGTATTGCATGTGATTGTTCGGTTCAAGGTCTGAGTCTGTGGTGTATAAACACAAAGGCCCCTGGTTGACTAAACGCATTGGCTGACGCAGTTGTAGATGCCACCATAACTAGGCTCAGATCAAGCCAGTGGTGCGCTTGTAGATTCCCACGTTTGTAGCGGATGTCGACTGAGAAAAAGGGATACCAAAGAAGGCGACAGAAGACCGGCTGCTACAGTTGGGGCGATTTTAGGATAGCAATTTCCCCAAACGAGAAAGCCGTAAGGTTGGCTATTGATCACTTGCTCCGTCTAACTCGAGTTATCTTGGTCGGGATGGCTTTTATGCCCCTCCTTTTCTCTGACATATAGGCCTGCCCTACCCTTGGCCAGGCAATTGACCGAACTCCTTTGTAGTCGTGCTAACTGATTACACAATCGAGATGAAAAAAATTAGCACGCTCCTGAAGGAAGATGAAGAGACCTGCTTACGGACAAAATGTAGAATCGAGAGAAGTGCATTTCATGTGCTAATGGACTATATTATTTGAGATGACCGGACGCCGTGCGCATGCTGATCTCGGAACCTCTCGCATCTGCATGCACGCGCGCACCAGTGGCTGTATGACCCTTGACAATCCTGGCGATCCAAGCCGGCCAATCATCTTCAAGGCTGACTCACACATAACCGCGCTCGAGGCCCCTGTGACGACCGCATGGTCTCACACAGGAACGTCGCAGACGCAGTGGTTAGACGTGCCGTCGTCCGGCTGCCAACTTCTTCCAACCCATTTTGCGATAATTCTGCGCAGAATACACTATCCTCCCAACTGGCGTCCCACTTCGTATCTCCGTCTACGGAACCGGGCCAAAAGGTTGTAGCCGCCAGGGCCTCCCCTATCAACGTAGCCTGTGGCGATAGGTCTTGATCTGAGTTCGCCATTGGGGAGGGGGAGTGTAAAGTATACAAAGGACTGGCGAGCCTACGATAACTGTTTCGGTCAAACGCGAACCTCGGGGAGAATACCCTCCAGTAAATGGCAATTTCGCTGTAGTGCTTACGATCTTGCAAATTCAAGATGCGCTTAAGAACGTGGAACTGGGTCTTTCGGATGAAACATGGCAAGTAGGTGGTCCACTGACAAATAGCAGAGATTGGTGGCATGTAGAGCCAATCAGCGACCATTATGAGTGATAATTAGAGGGCGCAGATGCACGCATTGCCGTGACCTCACCGGGCTTGGGGAGTCAGCGCCCCCAGCTTTCTTCCAGCCTAAAAAACTACAAAAGGTGAGTATACCAACGAAATCTACCCACTGAAATGAGCGACCAAGGGGCGGCTGTCGCTACTGACGCAGTATTACGTCCAACTGGCCGGAGGAGCAGATGGTCACAATGCTACCAGAATCAAGGAGAATGATGTGACCATTTTGAAATATTTGTCGTTAGCCTTGCTCCAGGCCTGGAGGATCGGCAATTTGAATTCAAGTCTAGGTGGCCATTGAGCAATCGATTGAAACGTTCTACTATCTGAGCTAGACATGTCCATTCCAGTTTCCCTCGTGTGTTGGTATTCCCTATATGGACTGTTTACATTTTGCTGTGCGACCGACGGTGAGAACTGTAGTTTGGAAATCACAGGCTCCGTATATCCTTTGCGCGACGGAATCACATACGAACACAAAAATGGCACTCTGAACGCGTCATCAATGCCTAGACTCTAACGGCAGGCGCAAGGGAATTTGAAAACCGTTAACCAATAATTGCGGTTCGGTATGACGAGAAAAAAAAAGAATTTTCATTCAGACGGGGATGGTCACCTGCTTCAGTTGACAAGGATGTTAAGGACCAACTGACATTTTCGAATACTTAATGTACCAAAAAGATAGCCGGATCATTAAAACTATAGTAAACAGGAATTCACCGAGCACCTGTGAAGCCCTAGTTTACGGGCAACCTGAATTCTGAAAAAAATATTTTTTTTAGATTAACCAGTTGAAACGAGTGACGAAGGGAGTAGAGACTTATCTGCGATTAAGTCAAAAAGTTGAGTATGATTTGCGGTAATGTTTAGGTTACCTGACAGTAGAAACGTTGCGCCTTTCAATCAGCGTTGACGTTGATGGTCTAATCTATTATGAGCGAGCGCAAGAAAGCGCAGCAGCACGCCCGGCTAACCACAACCATCAAGCGCCCACGAATTGCGAGAGGGTTCAGCTCAGAGACCGATCGACGGGTAGTTTCCGAGAACAAATGCGGCACCATTAGAAGAATGGTTAGGAAGATGTGAACAATCCGGGCTAAAAGTTACGGGACCGGACCAGAAGGTCGTAGCGGTCAGGGCCTTCCCGATCAACTTATCCTGCTGTGATATTCGTAACTGTGACCTGATCGAACACCCAACTGCTAGACGTGGCTGAGCTCTATTATCACAAGTATCCTCTCTTGACTTCGACTGAATTTTTCCTGTGTCATTTGATAAGACCAATATATGGAGAACTTATTTACCGACACCCTGCGTAAGCCGAAGTGGAGGTCATCAACCACTCCCGATCCATCAAGTCCTAGCTATGGTTCCATTTCAAATCCAGCCCAGCAGCCCTTCCATCAGGGCCAGCACCCGAATCTCCCTCCAAAAATTCCAGTGGTATCTCTTCACTCGATCCAACAAATACTGACACGACTACAAATTTGGCGTCGACAAGCAACTCATAAACTCAAACGCTGGCTTTCTCCAGCTGCGCTCTCAACCTGGCTCCTTCCTGCAAGCTGTAGCCGCCCACACTATCCACAATCAAATTAACTATTCTTCACCCGTTCGGCTTTTTCACTCGAACTCCGGTCTGGCTTATTAATGCCTCGAAATATCCCTTTTTTAGAAATTTTCGCAGTTGAACTCTTGAACCCGTCACAGGCAAGTTATGGAAGAGGAGGATATGGTGCGACGTATTCGTGAAATATGTCCAAGAAGCGTGAACCTATACTCAGATCAATGTAGCAGAATAGACGTGAACATCATTACGTAAATGACCTTGCATGATAAACCTTTAAGCTCTGGAGGAGGAGAAGTAGTGCCTGACAAGTGATATAACAATTTCGATTCTCCAGCATTGTGCTGTTTCGTTTAACAGAGTGCAATTTTTATAAACACTTAAACCGGAAGCTGGCCTCTAACTGCATCTCTTCTCCTGTCAACTCACCAGAAACAAACTGCACTCAGCACATGTAGACTCGCCTTAGTCGAAATATTGAATGCCTCCAACCGAGTATTGCTATTCGATGCGGCTCGTCTACTTCGCTGCAACAGCTTTCGGTGGGCTGATCTGGCAACCGGTTGATGTGCATGCACTTCATTTGGCAAGGGTTTGATAGCCATTGCAGTTTAATAATCAAAAAATACTTCCCCTTTTGTTGAAACACTGGGTAATTTTTCGTTGTCCTTTGCTGGCGCTGTAGATTGCAATGGTTGCTAGCGCTTGCCAGTTTGATGTGGTCAGAAGAAGCAATTAGGACAGTTTGACCGCCATATACGACGAGATCCACCGTTTGCAGGGATGGGTAAATGCGCTGCATCTACCTCAGTCTCTCACTCTCACCCACCTGAGCCCGGTTTCATGACAGAGTCAAGAAGACCGGAGGCAGGAGAGGACGCAAGTGGCTGGCATGACCTGAGTCGGCCCTCGGCGTGCCGTCACACCTGGCTCGGATCCCACGAAGTGTAATGGCCATAAAGCCTACTTTAAGTAGGCTCAGTCCACCAATCAGCCTCTCTAAATAAACACCTGCTGGGTTAACCACGCAGTCCAAATTATCTCGTCAACCCTCCAACCCTCGGCAGTTAGCGCACCGTGATAGCTTCAAACGCGTCGGATAGTTTATAGTGAGCATAGTACGCTGAGTCATCGACCTCAGTCTGGATTTCCGTTACCAGGCCATGCCACAGTCCAAGGAGGTCGGTTAACTAGTGCGAGTATTGCATAAAATGGTTTATCATGTTTTTTTCAGCCGGTGTGGCCGATCTGAACTCCAATTCGTATAACGAAGAGTGGCCACTGGCAGGCGATCGGGAAGAGCGAATGAGGTTAGTTCACCGCATAGCTTTCTCAAAATGACCAACCACGCAGGCTTTCTACCTAGTGCGCACTAAAGTTCGAAATTTTTAAGATTGTAAACTTCGGACTGATATTCGGGGTGCAGTGGCTCCACCTTAGGTTGCTGTTTATCCAAACCCTCCTTGGATGTGATATCCAAATGGTTGTTATGAATTAAGGGTCTACTACAACTGCTATTGGAGTAATTCGACGCGGGAAAACAGGATGAGGTGGATGCATCGCAAGTATTCGTCACCCCAATTCATATAAGACTTAAGTAACCCCTACGTTCCTAGGACAGTGGTGGCGTTTGTCGCTTTCGATGGACTAGTAACTAAGGCAGGTTGTGCATGCATGTTGCTTGTTGAGAGTTTTTGACTAATCAAACTCAGATCATGATTGTTTTCAGTTTTTTAATTTTCCCTGAAACTCGTACCTTGGAGCAGAGCAGTCTATTCAAGGCACAGACTAAAATTTGATATGAGTATTTGGAACGAAGTCCATCATTACTGCAGGATAACCACGTAATATTCACAAGCTGACAACAGGCAGACAGTAGTATAACTTCTGAAACTATTTACCATAATGACAGCACAGGTACTATTTAAAAGCCGAGACACGTGTTTCGCTGACATTTTGCCGCTGCATGACAGCTGCGTAGAGTGCGGCTCATTAGTGCTGGGGTGACCCAGCAACCTTCGAGTGTATTGCATGTGATTGTTCGGTTCAAGGTCTGAGTCTGTGGTGTATAAACACAAAGGCCCCTGGTTGACTAAACGCATTGGCTGACGCAGTTGTAGATGCCACCATAACTAGGCTCAGATCAAGCCAGTGGTGCGCTTGTAGATTCCCACGTTTGTAGCGGATGTCGACTGAGAAAAGGGATACCAAAGAAGGCGACAGAAGACCGGCTGCTACAGTTGGGGCGATTTTAGGATAGCAATTTCCCAAACGAGAAAGCCGTAAGGTTGGCTATTGATCACTTGCTCCGTCTAACTCGAGTTATCTTGGTCGGGATGGCTTTTATGCCCCTCCTTTTCTCTGACATATAGGCCTGCCCTACCCTTGGCCAGGCAATTGACCGAACTCCTTTGTAGTCGTGCTAACTGATTACACAATCGAGATGAAAAAAATTAGCACGCTCCTGAAGGAAGATGAAGAGACCTGCTTACGGACAAAATGTAGAATCGAGAGAAGTGCATTTCATGTGCTAATGGACTATATTATTTGAGATGACCGGACGCCGTGCGCATGCTGATCTCGGAACCTCTCGCATCTGCATGCACGCGCGCACCAGTGGCTGTATGACCCTTGACAATCCTGGCGATCCAAGCCGGCCAATCATCTTCAAGGCTGACTCACACATAACCGCGCTCGAGGCCCTGTGACGACCGCATGGTCTCACACAGGAACGTCGCAGACGCAGGGGTTAGACGTGCCGTCGTCCGGCTGCCAACTTCTTCCAACCCATTTTGCGATAATTCTGCGCAGAATACACTATCCTCCCAACTGGCGTCCCACTTCGTATCTCCGTCTACGGAACCGGGCCAAAAGGTTGTAGCCGCCAGGGCCTCCCCTATCAACGTAGCCTGTGGCGATAGGTCTTGATCTGAGTTCGCCATTGGGGAGGGGGAGTGTAAAGTATACAAAGGACTGGCGAGCCTACGATAACTGTTTCGGTCAAACGCGAACCTCGGGGAGAATACCCTCCAGTAAATGGCAATTTCGCTGTAGTGCTTACGATCTTGCAAATTCAAGATGCGCTTAAGAACGTGGAACTGGGTCTTTCGGATGAAACATGGCAAGTAGGTGGTCCACTGACAAATAGCAGAGATTGGTGGCATGTAGAGCCAATCAGCGACCATTATGAGTGATAATTAGAGGGCGCAGATGCACGCATTTCCGTGACCTCATCGGGCTTGTGGGGTCAGCGCCCCCAGCTTTCCTCCAGCCTAAAAACTACAAAAGGTGAGTGTACCAACGAGATCTACCCACTGAAATGAGCGACCAAGGGGCGGCTGTCGCTACTGACGCAGTATTACGTCCAACTGGCCGGAGGAGCAGATGGTCACAATGCTACCAGAATCAAGGAGAATGATGTGACCATTTTGAAATATTTGTCGTTAGCCTTGCTCCAGGCCTGGAGGATCGGCAATTTGAATTCAAGTCTAGGTGGCCATTGAGCAATCGATTGAAACGTTCTACTATCTGAGCTAGACATGTCCATTCCAGTTTCCCTCGTGTGTTGGTATTCCCTATATGGACTGTTTACATTTTGCTGTGCGACCGACGGTGAGAACTGTAGTTTGGAAATCACAGGCTCCGTATATCCTTTGCGCGACGGAATCACATACGAACACAAAAAATGGCACTCTGAACGCGTCATCAATGCCTAGACTCTAACGGCAGGCGCAAGGGAATTTGAAAACCGTTAACCAATAATTGCGGTTCGGTATGACGAGAAAAAAAAAAGAATTTTCATTCAGACGGGGATGGTCACCTGCTTCAGTTGACAAGGATGTTAAGGACCAACTGACATTTTCGAATACTTAATGTACCAAAAAGATAGCCGGATCATTAAAACTATAGTAAACAGGAATTCACCGAGCACCTGTGAAGCCCTAGTTTACGGGCAACCTGAATTCTGAAAAAAATATTTTTTTTAGATTAACCAGTTGAAACGAGTGACGAAGGGAGTAGAGACTTATCTGCGATTAAGTCAAAAGTTGAGTATGATTTGCGGTAATGTTTAGGTTACCTGACAGTAGAAACGTTGCGCCTTTCAATCAGCGTTGACGTTGATGGTCTAATCTATTATGAGCGAGCGCAAGAAAGCGCAGCAGCACGCCCGGCTAACCACAACCATCAAGCGCCCACGAATTGCGAGAGGGTTCAGCTCAGAGACCGATCGACGGGTAGTTTCCGAGAACAAATGCGGCACCATTAGAAGAATGGTTAGGAAGATGTGAACAATCCGGGCTAAAAGTTACGGGACCGGACCAGAAGGTCGTAGCGGTCAGGGCCTTCCCGATCAACTTATCCTGCTGTGATATTCGTAACTGTGACCTGATCGAACACCCAACTGCTAGACGTGGCTGAGCTCTATTATCACAAGTATCCTCTCTTGACTTCGACTGAATTTTTTTTCCTGTGTCATTTGATAAGACCAATATATGGAGAACTTATTTACCGACACCCTGCGTAAGCCGAAGTGGAGGTCATCAACCACTCCCGATCCATCAAGTCCTAGCTATGGTTCCATTTCAAATCCAGCCCAGCAGCCCTTCCATCAGGGCCAGCACCCGAATCTCCCTCCAAAAAAATTCCAGCGGTATCTCTTCACTC
>WEDG01001918.1:0-12268 GCA_017591395.1 Schistocephalus solidus | reverse complement strand
GGAGGTTCCGCTGTTCATCCACACTAGTGGTTACTTACATTCCATACCTCGTACATAACCACACAACGCTGTACAAAAAAAACGCCCGAAGGCCATCGTCCAAAAACAGCTTTTGGCATCTGCTTTCGAAATAATTAAGGGGAAATATGAATGATTCGGTCTTAAGATCGTCATATTTACCATCACGGTGTTGAAAGACTACCATCAAAGTCACCTCACCCAGTTGCTGAAATTATAAAACAATCTGACAAACCTCTGGCCTATTTCCCAATCAAATGAGCCACGGGTCAGAAACGTTAAAAATATGATTTTAAGAAGGGGAAGCATTCAACAGTTTTCGAAAAAAATATACTGTACAGTGGAGAAAAAGCAAAAAAATTGTGATTTATCTGCGATAACGGAACCGCTTAAAGTGAAACCACAACTGGAAAATGGTATTATGGAATTGGCAACGGAATCCATGTTTATAGGAGTACTCCCACTCGCGGTTGACAATCTTAAAGGCAATATCCTCATAGGGGGGTCCAGCAACGAAGCGTAGGACAGCAAAGTCAGGTTCATCCGCACATGGTGTAAGAGTGTATGTGGGCGCCTTGGTTTTGTCTATCAAGTCAGGATAAAATATGTTGAATTTGTAGCCCTGAACAATCTTGGGTGGCGGATTGTCTAGGTCGTAATGAGTCTGGTTGTATTTGTTCCAGACGAAGCCCGTGTGCACGCGGTTGAAGAATCTCGGTTTTCTTGGACGGTATTTATCTGACCACAGGAAGGATTGATCCTCAAGAGGAACCTGAACGAAGGAGAAAGGAGATTATTGGTGACTTGGAAATAAACAATTATCTTTTATCATTGCCATACTGTACAGTAACTTCAGGCACAAGATCATGCAGGTCTCTGTTCACTGATTCAGATAACAGCATCCTTGATACACAAACCGTAGGCAGTTTTATCAACTGACACTGACGAAAGTTGAAAGGAATTTTTTTGCCCTGGAATTTTGAAAAAATAACTGTGCGTGTAAGCTCTTTCTCGTCTGCTTTCCATTAGTTCAGGCGAGTTCTGCACTTCAGAACCAACCAAAAGTCTTCGAATGATTACATAAATATCGCAAATGATACACAGTTGACCCCGCCAATACTTCAGATCCCTATAAAAACGCGTTTCTTATTTTAATGTTCGAACCCCAAATATAAACTAACATCCTAAAACACTTAAATATTATTTCGAAGTCATCTTACAACATCACCCTTAAGAAGATATGGCTTACAGCTAGCGTGAACACAATTACAATTGTCACTGCTACCAAGGCGAAATAACCCCTATCTGCAGGCACGCGTTTTAAAAATTGATATTTGAAAATTTGTAAAATTTTTATGAATATTGCCGGCAAAGACAAGGGAGACTGGAATGACCATTTCTAGCTTATTAGCCGTCGTCAGCTAATCATATCCAACCCCAGGTGGTGCATCACCCGAAGATCGAACCCGCGACCCGGGGTTGGGCATGACTGGGTGACGACGGTTAATAAGACAGAAATGGTCACTGTAGGTTCCCTTGTCTTTGCCGGCAATATTCATCTGCCTATCCTAATACTAGCCGCTGTGCGGCTGCTGGCGGGGCTCAAGAATTAGCCTCAAGGTAGAACGGAACGAGTGAGTTCTGTTAGCGATCGGTGAGCGTTCGCCAACGAATGCACGTCAATATTCCCGATCTGAACCGGCAAGAAAACGAGTCCGTGCCTCAATGGTTAGAGCGTTTGACTTCTAATCAACGGGTCGCGGGTTCGATCCTCGGGTGGTGCACCACCTGGGTTTGGGTATGACTGGCTGACGACGGCTAATAAGACAGAAATGGTCATTACAGTCTCCCTTGTCTTTGTCTCTGCCTCTTCTACTACTACTAGTCACTGTGCGGCTGCTGGCGGGGTTCAAAAGCGAGCTTCAAGGCAGAGAGGAACAAGTGAGTTCTGTTAGCGATCGGTGAGCGTTCGTCAACGAATGCAAATAATTTTGTCATAAAAAGGTACTTAATCACGAAAGTAAATGAAAATAATTGGTGCACACGAAAAAGATTGCGAATGAGCGGGGGTTAACTGCACCCGCTTAGATACAACATAGGGCTAAGACATTGTCAAATACACCAATACCAATAAGAAAGTACGAATTCAAAAATGGGTTGGGGGGTTGCTGATAGCTCACCTGAAGGCTGAATTCAGAGTCGCCTTCCTCGATTCCTGCACGTGCACGTTTCAGCATTTCCTCCTCGGCACTGCGCCGCAATGCGCCAGTGTGACGGACATCTTGGCGCTGCAAAGTGATAAGAGGAGTGTCGTAAAATCTGTACAGAATCAGAAATATTAAGGCAGAGACCGCCCGCCGCGTAGGATGCGAATGTGCCTAATTTTCGCTGTCATCGAACAACGCAAGCTTATGCAGTTTGCAAGCATGTACATGCATTGTGAGAGAAGAGCGTGACTGAATACTATAGAAACAGATGTAGTACAGCCGCACTTGAGGACCACACTCAAACGCAGAATAAAACGGGCTTGTAAATTTTCGGAAGAGAGGTTTGAGTATACTTTTGTACTTTGTAAAAATGGTTGACCTAAAAAATAGACGAACCCTTTATTTGTCGAACGGCCTGCTGGACAGGGGGTTTGAATAAGTGATATAGATTTCTAGCTGGCATTTTCTGCATCATTAGCCATTCCGACGAGCGCTAAGACAAAACTCTGGTTCATGAGTTGAATCGTCATTCGGCAGTCTTCAAAGCCACAAATTTTAGCACATCGTGGTAGATTCATGTCCGTCCGACTGTTTTCAGGCAATCCCAATTGAATGGGAGTGCCATAAAGGCCACATTAAGAGGGAGCCATTGCACAGTGACTCTCAGGTTTCAACTCAACAAAACCACACCGTGTGTTGACTGCGAGATGTCATTTGACACGCCAGCTCCGTGGATTCGTGTCCAGTGATCGACAAGTGACTGAAAGTCGTGTTGCAATGGCTCCTTAATGTGGTCTCGATGAGACTAAACCTTATACTAGCAACCTTCCAAAATCAGCTTGAGGTAATCAGTACACTACTACTACTACTACTACTACTACTACTACTACTACTACTACTACTACTACTACTACTACTACTACTACTACTACTTCTACTCTACTTCTACTTCTACTACTACTACTACTACTACTACTACTACTACTACTTCTACTATTACTACTACTTCTAATACTACTACTACTACCATCACCACCAACTAATCTAAAGACCTGGGTAAGAAAGCATAAGCACCAAGAGAATAAAGGAATATAACCTCTTACCTGATACTCGAGCTTCGCAATGTCGTCATGCGAATCATAAATGACAGCGTCTATTTCAATATCTGCCTGCTCTAGTAGTTTGGGTGAGTAGAGGGCTGAATCATAGGGATCAGCGACAATGACCTCTGGTTCGGCAGAGGCAACCGCCGACTCCTCGACCGCAGAGCTGGAGGACACTGACGGCTCTGGTTCACTTGGCCGTTCAAACAGGCTAACTTCGTCCTCACCAAAAGCTTTAGCGCCCGAGACCTGCTGTTCAGCCCTCTCTCGGGCGGTGGATTCGAGTTCAAGGATGCGCTCCACCATCTGATCGGCGGTGCTGCTGCTGCCACCACCAGCACCACTACTGCCGCTGCCACTGGGAAAGATGGGCTCCGAGGTGATGCCTTGAACCTGCTGTAGGAAAGTCAACTTGCGCCTAAGATTCTCCTGATGACGCTCACGCAGTCTAGTGCGAGCCATTTGCGCCGCCACAAATTGGGAGAGAGTCTCCCAGTAGGCTACATCCACACCCTCACCACCCTTCAGTTTAGGTTGTATCTAAAGTGGGAGAGTTGAATTGAGGTTAAGAAGAAGAAGTTGTAAGGAGGCACTGTCAGTAAACACTACTAGTGGCTAAAACCTGCGGACCACATCAAAAGTATGCACAAAGAAAATTTGGTCTTATGATTAGTGTCCATAATTCCAAAGAAGTGATAAAGTTGAAACACCAAAATTATGGCTGTGAGGCGAAACAGATCAGGGTCCATTGTAAACAGTGGCCTATCAAGGGAGAAGAATAAATGTTAAAGACTTTGGTTAAGGTAGAAACATCACTGAGATAGTGGCTTGACAGTAAGGTGTTTTACGTAAACGCACATTGGGAGAGCACTACTCGTTTTGACTATCCATGACTTCCGGGGGATCCAGGCATGCCGATGCATTACAAACTGCGGTTTTCAATGTGTTATTCGCTGCTCACGGGCCAGTACCCAGAGAAAAATCAAATGCAGAATCCACGTTAGTATATTGAATCGTGTACCGAAGCATGTACGTCCTACCCAAAGGAAAATCGAGCATCACTAATATATGACGGCATATCACAAACTGTGTACCACAGCATATTAATGCGTCTTTTTTATTTCCTCGGAATGTATGAACTTGGAGAAAATCCTTCGAAACAGCACTTCCCAGGCTTAGGCAGGTAAAAAGGAACATCAAACCACGTTTAAAAGAACTATTCGATCCTCTACTTTCTATGTCTTGTCGCTATACAGTCATTTATCCCGAAAATGCCAAAGAAATCATCAAGTTCTTGACCTATCTAAAACTTTTGAATGTAGCAACACTACATCGCACCTGCTGCAATTATTAAATCCACAAATCTCTCACTTTTGTACTTTAAATGGTGATACGTTTTCCAAGAGCACAGAAAGAAACAAAGAACAACAAGCAACACAAGTAGGCGAGAAACGAAATCGGGCTAAGATGTTCAGCTCATCTACACGAAATAAGCCAAAGATTAAATCGGATCTGAGCACATTTTATTAGAAACGGAAAGCTTCTCTCGACAGTGATTGATTTGTTCAAACGAAAAAGCAGCGCCAAATACGCTGACATTTTATTTAACGAAATATTACTCACAATGTGATGGTGAGCAAAATGATTAGTCTGAAAAAGTCCGACCTGCTATACAGAGATAATAAAAAAGGCTGTTGGTATTTGGTTAGATCCCGAGAAAAACTCGAATAGCGAGTCGTAAGATTATGCAAATTTTCACAAGAACTCCGTACGCAGATGCTCAAAACACTCGTTTTTGGCGTTGGAGACTGTCATAAAATAAGTGAGCTTGAAAAAAACGATACCTGCTGCATAGGACACATTGTTAGATTCTTGCTTGCGAACTACAGAACAGTGTTTTTTAGTTAGTTTGGTGTCAAAAATATGCTTAGCCATTGCAGTAACCTATTAAAAATACATCAGCCCGAGTCTCCTTGTTAATTGAATTGATTACATTAATACATTACAAATAAACAGCAATGTTATCTAATATTTTTTTGTGTTTGTAATTTTAATCAGTACTTCCCCAAAGTTTGATGAAACGAGCATGCCGAGAGGCACACTAAGCTACAACTTTACAGTTTTTACAACTAACGTTTCCGTGCAGAATCTAACCATTATTTAGGCAGAGCACTTACCGCAGAAGGCAGCTAACGCCTCTGAGTCACACCGAATGTACACGACCCCCACTGACCGTGCGTCGCGTTTTTTCAAAGACATATTTATCAGTTTTCGTCAAATCACTGTCCTGAGGACAGAATTTAGAAGTGTATATAAACATGCAGTCGGATGGTCCGCAGTTTCCCGAACATATGCGGCCGAAGATCTGGATTCCGAAAAAGCAGCATACATATGACCTTTTCGGCAATTTTGGATGATGGCTCCGAGGTTTTTTCGGTGAGGTCCGGTTTGAATGCGTGTAGAGATTTGAATTAATTTTAGTTTAGGCATGTCAATCACTGCGCCCATATTCTGTCTTGTTAAATGTTTACTGCCAATGAAACAGTAGTTGTTCAAATGTAGTGGGCAAGATGCTGTGCAGGTCTCCCCAAGTATAAATCAATTCGAGAGTGAATCCTCACTGAGCCGTGGGACAGAGGGGATTCTTGCCTGTTTATGTTGGATGGGTCGTATTATAATAAGAATCCAAAACAGATACCGGTACTAGAAACCACTAGCAGCAGGCATAAATCAACAATCTCACTGATTGAAAGCTCGATTAATTTTAAGCATATAACACATAGGTGAATTCAACAAGGACAAACATTTTTACCCACAAGATGACCATCTTAAATAAAAGAAACCAAATGCAAAAGCTCGGGTATGATCTGTAACAAAGCAGATTTAAAAATAACGGACACTTGAGAAGGTTGGAGCTGATTTTACCCCAAAAACAACTAGCGGACAACGTTTTCCACAAGGAAAGAGGTTGTGATTCAGAAACAGATAAGTTTTGAGACTAGTTTATTTTTGACAAAAGGTGCACGAGAGACTAAAACATCTAGATCCCTATGGACAGTCCAGAGGAATGTTGAAAAGTGTTCAACATACCACTAAGCTAAGTATGGCAGAGAAAAATTAGATTAACGAGGATAAACAGACAATTAGATAAACAAACGATAAATAAGTACAAAACATTTTGATTTTACCTGGCGTTCCAGAGCCTCCAACTGGCTGTAGGAGTTTGCCTTTTTCAGAGTAGCCAACGGACTGCAACACTGACTGGCTGATAGTCATCATTTTGGTTCCTAGATGCTGCGTTGATCTCACCGCCGCCACCCCGACCGTTAGAAGAAGATGCTTCGATTTGGCGCAGTTTTCGCAACTCGTCTTCAACGACCACCGCTATGTCTCGCCAGTATTCACATTGCCCCTTTTCTAGTTCCATGTATACAACCTGCAGCATGCAGGCAAGATATAGTCACAGTGCCCGCACAAAAATTGTAGCTATAAAAAACCAGTACGCTCCAGAAGGAATACTTGTCTGATATTTGAAAAGAAATCGTACATTTTGCAGCATGCAATTTGACGTCGCCAAAAGCTGCACCAGCTGCATATAATGGATAATGCTAGCGCAACCGTCGCAGCGACTTGGTAAAGTGACTTATTCCTAAATGCATCACTAACATGCGGCAAAAGCAGGCTAAAACCGTTAGGTTCTAAAATTCTGTTAAAATATCAACATATTGACCACGGTGAACCGCTTGAGGGACTCAAAAATACGGTCTAGAATCATCTAATATTCAATCCTTTAATTAGAACAGAACAGCATCTTCGGGGCAACGCATACTACGGATCGCAGCCGAAACTGTTACGAAGTTGAACTTAAAGGTTTAAGCATCTATCAGACCAGAGTTAAAAACATGGAATTAATGACATTTGGAGCTGAGGCATGACGGGCTACTAACGGCAAATAAGCCAGAAAATTGCCAATTTAATCCGCCATGCTTTTTATTTTGAATTTCTCTAGACCCTACCGGCTAAAAGGAGCTCATGATGTTCTGCCTATGCACCAATTCCCATCTACTTGTGGATAAAAATATATAAGCGAATGCACAATTAGAGGCTAAATCAGCTAAACAAATTCCAAAATGACTTATTAAAAAATTAGATGGCTGGCACTACTCCAGCACAACAGGAGTTCATAAACTTCTTTTAAAGGCGATGAACGCGTAGAAAGACGGAGGTAACATATAACCAAGAAAGCTTTTTAGAAGTTATTCAGAGATCTTGACAGAAAGCCAAACCTAAAAAGCCTCGCAAAAATGTCATGTTAAAAATGTAACTGCGGATTTGACGAACCTTTGATGTCTTCTAATCAAGTCTTCCAGGTCCCCATTCCAAGACCAACTAGAATTGTGCTTTGAGCACCATGTGAGTTCAATAGCACTTGAAATATCTCCCCACTCGATGTGCCCGAGCTATCATCGTCTTGATCAGCGATATGCCTGAAAGTAAAATCAATAGGCTTTGGCCCGGCCGTCAGCTCATTCGTATTCTTGATCGGAGTTTCGCCTGTTTCCAGATGGAAGGTGTCCTCCTGTTGTTCCCAAGACTTGTAGTATTCATCTCTTTATCCCTCTGTGAAAAGTTCCAACTCTTTTTCGCGTTCTTCCTTTTCTCTTTCACGTTCGAGCCGCCGTCTCCTAACAGCCTCTAATTCTAACTTATTTTTCTTCCATTTTCGCTCTGAATTTGCTGTATAGTCTCATGATCCGTAGATGAAAGGGCTGCCCACGTATCGAGCTACCAAACAAACGCTCTCGAAAGCCGGCGGTCACAAAGGGATTATCATCGTTAGTGTAACCCCAAATCACTTTTTGCACCCCATCTCGTTTCTCGTCTGAAACGTCTTGCCTCTCCTTTCTTTTACAGTCTGCGGGGCACGCTTTTCCTCTGGAGTTTCGAGGAAGCTCACCTAACGCCTAAAATGGAATGCACACGGTCAGTCACGAGCTACGTGTCTAGTCCGGATAAAATACCGTTGCAAGGTTGCAAACACTTCCGATGAATTCAGGCATATTTCGTGTTCGAAAAAGACGGCCTGGCTTTGTAAATACCCAAAGCATGCGAAAAGAGTAATCTTCACAAAAGGGCTAGAAACCCGGATGAGGTCGAAAGAACTTTTTCATGGCGAATATTATGTACTTAGACACTTCCAAGCCAACATGTAAGGATTGCGCTAGTGCAAAATCAAACTTCACCGAATTCTGAAAGTGAAATAAACAACAAACACACCTCTTGGAAGCTGGACATTAGCAGAAACTTTAAAAGAAACGGTGTAATGGCGAAAGAAGCTGTTAGCATTTGTACAAGTTTCTGCCTCGACTGCGACTTGGTAGCGGTGGTGCATGTAAACTGCAATAGGTAGATTAGCAGCGTGCATGCGAAGGTGGCGCAACCCAGGCATTCATATCAAAATAGGAGTTATGGAAACCAAAGGAGCGACCTATGTACCTTCAAGGATCGTTGGCAGATTTTAAATTTGGACTGCTACAATGCGAGCAAAACGTATCCGGAAAAGCATGCCACGGAAAAGAAATAAACCCTCAAACTCGGCGAGCATCAATTTTGGTATGCAAAGGCAAAAACACAGGTTAGATACGGTAAGTGGAGGATCCTGATGTGGTGAGTCATTGTTTTAGCACAGCAGACATAAACAATAGTGCCGTATCAAGCCATCTGCTCGATGAGGAGATCATGGCGTCTCAGGAAATATTAAAATGCACCGCTTTTAAAGTTAAAACAATCCAGAGGAAATCTACGTCGATGTTCGAAATTTGACGGTAGCGCCGAGCATAGCGAGATCGCACGTCGTCGTTGGCACAGTATTCAGACAATAAAGGAAACTATTCCAGTACGTAAAGACACCTGTTTTCGACCTCCTTCTTTCAGCTTCTGAGTCTCTTCTATTGAAAGGGAGGGACAATGTGGGAGTAGCGCATGAAGCTTTTGATCGCTGCTACGGGACTACGAGATCTCAGTAACTGAGGATGAATCTGACCGCTGGCGCTGCTTTTATGATGTCTCGTGCATCTTTTGGCTGAGTGCGGGGGACGAAGATCGATTTTGCGGGAAATGTCGACCGAAGAAATGACGAGAATCCAGCATCACTGCACTTGAGTACTCATAATCATTTCGCGTGAGGTCTTGACCTGCCACTCGGAGACTGACCTTTACCGCCACCTAAAAACGATCAGAATCAAGCTGAGGTTAATATACAACCCGGGGACAGTATCAGAAATGTCGTCCGGCAAAGTCGAAATCATATCTGTGAAATAGCTAAGAGGAATGGCCCAAAACAACACTCAAATATTGTAGACAGGCTGGCAAATCCAGCTGCTCCTGCCAATCACGCCTGCAATCCAGCTATAACATCGATAAGTGACGTAGAAACAAGCAAACGGAGCCGATTGCTCCACCAACTATACTTCCGAGTCGAGCCACCGTTCAGAAGGTCAGATTTTCCTCTGACACTTAAAGTCGTCAAATAAACGCACCATTTATTACACTTTCACAACACATTCTGCACCCGCCGAATAAGCGTCCCAATGTAGCAGCGAAGTCCCATACGCGAGACAGAACTGAGCATACATTTCTTTGGCAAACGGCTTTCGGTCGTAAACATTTTCTGTCGCCGTAAACCGTACCTCAGAGGGCTGCGGTGCTTTCGCCGTAAAGAGTACGCACCACCACCAATAACAAAGCCTTAACGGATGGTTGAAATCAGACAGAATGTCTGACAAAGCAACTGATGAGCGACTTTAGCGCTAAACTGTCCATAACCTTATGAACAGTAATTTCTTCGGAGTGTAGGTAGCGGCGACAGACGGCAGCTTCCATGACAGCCATGGAGTTGAAATTTCTGTGTAATATGTTCCAGATAGCGATAGACTTGGGCGAAATCGAAGGATCGTCTGCATCAACACCTAATCTTCAAACCAGCAGATAAACTTTGTAAGCCGTCTCGCGGAGACTTTTCGTCTATTTCAAGAATGTGTTTGTACATCTTTCGTGAAGCAATTGCTGGACTCTCTACGGCCACTTCTTCCCCAACGCGCTTCGGGCCGAGCCACGTGATGAAAAACCAGACCTCACAAGGGAGGCGGCACCACTGGCTCTTTTCTACGCGCGCGAATGACATTCCACAGTCCAATAAAAGTATATCGGAATAACCATTGCTTCCAATGTCTTTCGAAAAAGAAAAACTCGGACTGCAAAATTCAGAAGTTTTCATGGATATTTTATGCACTTTCTGAGAGCTTCCAATAATAAGATAACCCGAAACTTAATTTTTCACCGACCGGCAAAGTAGTATGCGCTAGACACATTGTTCATCATCATAATGGCTCCTTCTTAATGTGGTCTTTGGCACCCCTACTCTGTGGGACTCCGAGCCAGGTGTGGTGGCACGCCCAGGGGCGGCTCCGGCCGCGCCAGCCACCTGTGCCCTCTCCCATCTCCGGTCTTCTTGATGTGTCGCCATGAGACCGGGCTCAGGTGGGGAGGAGAGAGAGTGCGGTAACGTTGAGTGCCGCGGTTGGAAGGTTTCCAACTGACAATTACACTCAGACCTCGCAGTAAGTCCAATGTGTGTTGTGTGGAGTGGCTGACTGGTGGTCTGAGAGTCAGGCTGCGCGATGGCTCCTTCTTAACGTGACCTCTGGCTATCTCACACATGTGAGATGTAAGCCGTTCAACCCCCTGTTGTGTGAAATCCTGGTGCTTGTGTTTGGGGAGCCAGGTCATGTACGTAGTACACGCAGGCGGAGTCACTAGCACTGCGCCTGCCTTCCGCATCAGACAACTGACCGGCTCGGACAGTGGTCTGATTGTGGGGGAGTGAGGAGAGAGAGTGAGTCGAGAGCTCAGCGTATTTTTCCTCACTATAAACAATCTGACGCGCGAAACTATCACGGTGCGCTGTAAAGCCGTGGCAGCGGAAGGTTGCCAACTGACGGCACAGCTCCGGACCGCGTGGCCGTGCCCAATGTGTGTTTTGTGTGGAGTGGCTGACTGATCATGGACTGGAGAGCTCAGGCTGCAACTGGCTCGCTTCTTAATGTGGCCTTTATGGCACTCCCACTCCCGCCAGCGGGATCCCTGAGCCAGGTGTGGTGGCACGCCCAGGGGCGGCTCCGGCGCACCAGCCACCTGCGCCCTTCTCCCATCTCCGGTCTTCTTGACTCTGTGCCATGACGACCGCTCAGGTGGGGGAGGAGGAGAGAGTGCGGTAAGCCGCAGCGCAAGGCTACTATCACCTTCAAAATCCATCTCACGCGCAAGTCACCGTCCCTGCACCCAACCTGGTGTGGAGCATAATGGTGACCTCACGAAATCGACGGTCAACTATCGTTCATCATCACGTTACTTTCAAAGCGTAGTGGTAGGAAACAGTGGTTGCACTCAGAGCCTAAAAATTAAAATGCCCTATTCTTTGTAGGAAGAGAAGGGGAAAGACGAGTAGGATTTGTGTATTCTGCTCAGTGAAGTGGTGATCAGATAGGCCCGACGCGGTACGCTCAGGGCCTGCGCGTCTGTCCGGGTTGGCGTGATGTGGGCGTATAAATTAACCTGATTTCTGAGAGTAAGTCACTTTCCGCCGAATTAGCTGGATTGGGTATAGCGGGCCGCGCCGGTGCTTGGCTTGGTTGGCTCAGGAGGCTATGTGCGCCTGGTTCAGCAGCTCGAGTATCTCACGCGACTTCGTGCGCGGCGATCACACGGTGCTACCAGCATGCGGATCTGTGCACCAAAGTTTCGATCATTACTGTCTGTAAGTGAAAGAACATTTTAGGACTAACACAGACACATGGTTCCATTAGAATACATATCTGGCACATATTGGTGTTTGTTTAGACAAAATGAACAGCACAATACGTAACTGAACGAAGTACAACA
>WEDG01001917.1:0-12305 GCA_017591395.1 Schistocephalus solidus | reverse complement strand
TTTTCGATTCACTTCAAAAGCTTGCCCCTACCCCCAATACGGTTGAGTTTGTATAGGGAGGCGTTGGTGAGGCAGGCTATCAAAGGCCTTCTTGAAGTCCATGCAGACTGCGTGCACTAAATTTCCTTCATCGACCGCTCGGGTCCATCGTTCCAGACAGCAGAGCAAATTAGTTAAACAGGACCTTCCTCTGCGGAATCCTTGTTGCGCGTCAGAGAGAAGATGATGTGATTCCAATCATGCATAAAACTATCCTTTCGTGGATTCAGTTGGTAGAAAAATCACGTCTTCTTTATATTTTTCTACTCATCGTATTTTTATTTTTAAAACACGTTTTTAAATTTCCGAACAAATTACAGCCTTATCTGTCCTTGTATTTGCTTTCTTTAGCGTCCGCATGCTGCGTACCTTCCATTAAATGAAAATGGAACACTTCTTTATACCATTCAGCAAATATTATACAGGACTCATAAAATGCTACAATGGACGTTGCATTCTTCTTATGAGTATGATCAAACGATGCTATCTAAAGGGACATTATAAAGCCTTAAAAACTCTCATAATTACAAGCATTTTTAGAAGTGTAATATACCCTGTCTACGAGAATGAACTTTGAGTAAGACACGACAACATATCAACATGTGAGCTTATGAAACATGTTCCTCCTATTATCCCTGCTGGCACAATCAAGCGAAAATCTCTTGCCTTATTCAAGCGCATCTTAAACAATGTACAAACGGAAAAAACGTCGATTCTCGTGAAACCGTGTTGGAATATATACTTGAAATTTAGGCCGTACTTTTCATTGCCCCTAATCTGGAAGACAACTCAAGGACCATTTTCAAACGTACTTCTACTTGTGGTGCTTTATTTACTAGTTTTTTTGCATGGAAAGGCCTCCTGTTCACTTAAAACTTCATGTTATTTAGCTAACCCAGTTTTATACCTTTTCAGAATTTGCCGCTTTTCTGAAAAAAATATTATTTCTAAACAACGTTATATTAGAGTAGCGAAAATCCCCATTGAAATATATTAAAAAGACAATTTGGCGAGCTTTCGATAAATTCTCGTCCGGCCTTTCCGAAAGACTCCCAAAAGCCGCAAGGGCTAAGCAAGGCAGAAACAACTTTTTAATCAGGGGTCCCATTTCAAGGGGACGCAACAAGTGAACTCCCTACGAAGCCGTCTAAGCTTAAGCTGAGTCAAGCACCATTCCAACAACTGATGCCCATGTACTGTGCTAGACTTCTCCCATCAATTAAGGAGGGGGCAGGACAAACTCGTCAGTCCACACCACCAATGTGCATTTGGTCTTTCACCTGCTCCTGTTGGGCACAATATATATTGGTCGCACGAGCCGGGGTTTGTCCAAATCAGTACGAAATTACCTTCCAGCATGGTTAGGAAAGGGGGCAGATAAAGAGCGTAAACAGCTCTATCCTCGCGCATGTGGTAGACACAGACCATCGTGTAGATGCCAGAGAAGCCTTCCTGGTGATTTATAAGGTCCTCTCAACCTATTCAAAATTCCTTGGACAGCGTCTGCTGGCTACGACAGAAGCATCTTCAATCAGGCTACCAAAACCGGTTCTGTGCGCTTAAAAGACCTTTATAAAGGCACTGTAATTACTGTGGCCGAAAGCCACCAATTAAGCCACCAGCAGATGTTGGCTACGGCAGAATCGGCTGCAATCAAGCTACGTATACCAGTCCTGTGCGCCCAAAAGAACTATATACAGGCGCTGCAATTACCCTGGCCGAAGGCCACCAATTCAGCCGCCAGCATCTAATTACCTGACCTGGCGGCCGCCATCCCTCTGACGATGATCAGAAAACGGGCCGAAATTTAGTTTCTTTCCCCCCATCACCATGACAAATATATGATTTTTTCTACTTACCCGCATATTTGAATTAGTTACACAGTGATATAAATGTCAAGGCTTGACGAGAATTTATAGAATTGTCTTTTGAACGTAATGTTCGTTTTTAAACCACAGTATGCCTTCTTTTTACGAATGATTGCTTCTTTAATGCTGTAAACTTTTGGAGGACGTAGTGTGGACTGCTTTCGCGCAACGGGTCTTTTCTCATGCAATCCATGACATTTCATGAGCTAGGGTATCCAATGTATATCTGTGCATGTTTTTATACAGTATATTTGAATTTATAAGGGTATTTAACTTCGATGGACAATTTCCCTACTATATAAACAGTCATTTTTAGTAAGTGTTGTTTTTGCAGGTAACCAGAAAGGAGTGCGAGATCATGGCAATACCGCACGAGGACCCAAGATAAAACCCGTCCCAGATTAATTCCTCCTAATGAAAAAGGCCATTTCAGATTTCGCTTAAAATTTTAATGAGATGGGTGACTCCACCGTATGCTTCTGCAAATGCCGCAGATTTTTGCGGTAAAAGTCGTTTTGGCACCCTCTTGCAGACGTCGATGGAGTCGCTCCACATCTCGCCGTCTCACCCACACCTCGATCGGCTACCTATGGGATCAGGCTGAAACACACAAAGTGTTGCACATGAGTCTTTACCTCATCATCCCAGATGCCAGTGAGTGAAGGATCGGACAGAGAGTATGGGAGGCCCGCAGTACTCAGACTGTTGCATCAATCCATATAAAAAGTTCTAAGATTTATAATGGAGGGCTTCGGAACGTTATAGAATTACACAGACCAAGTAAATTGTCTTTCTTTACCGAAAAAAGATGGCTAACTCACCCTCCAAAGAAGAACTCCTTACCATTTATCGCACTTGGAGGGAAAATCCTTGTTTGACTTCTACTCGAAGACGTGTATTATTCGATTGTTGAGAAACTAGATTCTCCTGAAAAAAAGCATGCTGTTTTTGCATGTTTTTGAGATACATAACTTTTCAGGCGCAGGTGTTCTGTTTCAAGCTAATAGTTTCAATTTGGTAGCGGATGGGAAGGATTTTATCGGTGTCTGAGGAGAAGTTAGCATGCGAAAATACAAATAAGCCTATATTCAGATAAGTATATCAAAAAAAGCCTAAAATACCCATTTCTCCGGATAAAATATAAGCATCTAGGCATGAATATGTCAGGTTATGTGGTTTGTAATCAGGCATCTATGATGAATGAAGATCCTATCATTAGGCTGAGTAACCCTGATTCATAAACGATAGCTGGTGATGATATACGTAAAGAGTTTCTTCAAGGTTTTGTGAATTCTCTATGTTCAAACTCATAAAAAGTTTAAAAATTGCCCGAATATTGACCCCGTCTTGCATTTTGTCTGTGCGCGCGAGTGATCGCTTTTCTCAGGAAGTCTTCCAGCCGATCAACCGAAATCATGTTCCGAGGAGTCGAGATTGTGTCTAGAAGAAGGTGTTGTTTCTGCACTGCTCGCTGGGTGATCCTTTCATCAGTGAGGTCCGATTCGTTTAATTGACGAGCTAGTGGACCTTGGAAAATATTTACGAGATTGCGTTTCTGCCCGTAGGCTTAAAAATCTGAACACCACCTCTTGTGAATTTCAACCAGGCTAGTTTTGCATGGACTCGTAGTTACTGCTTTTGAATTTCTCAGAAATCAACCACTAATAAGGAATTGATCAGCGGAATTGATCATAGGCCTAGGCTGAAAGAAGATATGCATCTTTGGGCCGACTTCTATCAGGTAGGGCCGGTGATGTCACCTGTAGCCGCTATACGTTTATATGCACACTTTCAATTCAGTGTAAGTCGTATGCCTGTCGAGTTGTGTAGCAATCCATCTGTCTGCCAGTTTTCTTTTTGAAAAAGCCATAGTAAAACTTTGATCATTCGACTGATTCTAATGGTCTACAGTTCCGCTGAGCGTTACAGTCTCGCTGGTGCTGTCGGCAATATTCAGCAAGTCATGTTTAGAAGCTTTTGGTGTACGAAGGTACTTGTAGGGAAATTCGGATTCTTTAGGTGATCTAAAGCTAACCGCCACCCAGCAGATCACGCTGGACACTGCACTGAGACCACAGGGATCAGACGCAGCGTCACGCATACTATGGCTGTGTCGAGTCCGCATGAGCTCACAACACTGCCCCGCGTGCGCGCGCATGCGTAGGCCTGCAAACGGCCCCACCTCCGGACGCCCTTGCAGCACCGCACCCCAGCGAGAGCACAAGCCGCCGTAGTCAACTACCCGACTGAATGCAAGGTGGACACGGCTAGCCGCTAAGCCATGCCTGCATAAACTGGGCGACAGTGACTCTGTGCTGCATGACAAAAAGCAGGTGCAGGAAACCACACCCAGTGTAACTCCTTTATCCTACACATCCCCACCCACGATATTACAGCAGGGAAACACCTAGAAACTACCTGAAACCCACCTGAACGATAACATTATCATTTCTCTTTGCCTTCTAGGATAATGTGCATGAACAGACAGGAGTTCCACTACACAAAATGGACGGACAAGCAGCGCACACAGCAAGACCACAACTTCAGACAGCGTGAGGACTTTTAGTCCTAGCTTCGGATCGCGGGTTGAACTCTAGGGTCCAGGGATTTGAACATATTTTGGAAAACTTTTTCTAGCTTCCACCGAGTTTCTCTCCTCACTTCTTGTCCCTCTTTTTATTCCCAAGGCTCTGAACTCATGTTTTTACTGCACAAAAATATTTTGACTTCAGCCTTACACAACTTTTGCAAGAGTGGGTTTTTTGATGCGCTGTTGCAAGGCACCGTGACTTGTCTTCCGCTGAATTCCAGTGTAAGCGTGTGTTCCAATCATCGATGAACTTCTGAGAAGCCAAAAGACCGTCTCCTTCCAGTTCGGCTTCTGGGGGATAGCAAGCGCAACACAGAAAATGGCCATTCCAGTCCCACAGGTTTTTCTCAGTAATGTTTTGCCAGCCGCTGCACGGCTGCTGGAGGGATTGAGAGAGAGAGAGAGAGAGAGGAAGATTCCGAGGCAGATCGGGACGACTCTGCATCAACAACCGATCGGGGAGCGCTATCCAACGATGTGCATATTCCCGATCTAAATTGACGAGACCCTCGAGCCTGTAGCTCAACGGTTAGCACGTTTGATTTCTAATCAACAGGTCGTGAGTTCGAGTTCAGGGGGCACCACCTGGGAGTTGTGTGGCTGACCGCCGCAGTCTCTGGTCCTTGTCGGCAATATTACAATGTCATGTTTTAGAAGTCTTGAATGATGAATAAAAGTGTACCTGTGTAGTGAAATTCGTGATTCTTTAGGTAATCAGCTGAAATTAACCGCCTCCTATCGGATCACGCTGCAGATGCGCTGGACCAAAACAGCGATCAGATGGGGCAGCGCCACGCATTTATGACTGTGTCGAGTCTGTAAGGAGCTCATAAATACGGCCTTGCATTGTGGTAACCGTTGTAGGCTCAGTGGTTTCCATCTTCCGCTCTTGTTGCAGTGCATTCAGGTAGCTTCATTCCCGCCCATCAAGGCTATTCAACCAGCTAATCATATTCGTTGGACTTTAGGTGCCCATCGACCGCGCCAATCATCACAATTCAGACGGCCTTCGATTTTGCCTTGGTCCGGCCGCCAACACCGCCATTCTCCAACAATTTCTGTACCGGCTCTAGATGTCGCAAAATTGGTGACCCTGACGTGATCGAACATGCAGCCGCCAGGCATGGCTGAACTACTCTCAACAAATTTATTTTGGCCTCAGATTATGTGCCCAGGATGTGGAGAATTCTGTTACCCATATCTCTAACTCCGTTTGTCAAACAGTCTCCTATCTCCAAACCCGCCGCTAAACACCGCCGCGACCCGAACATCCTCCCATCATCCCACCACTCAATCTCCAACGTTTTGACGCCCCACCGAAGAAAGCACCCGCGCTAAAACTGCGAGCAGGCAGGCGATTACTAAAAGCGACCTTAGCCGCCGACCCGCCGCATTTAAACCGTACACCGTACAGCAGCCTATAGGCCGCGCCGAGTCCATACAAGCCCATTTACCGCCGCCTATGCGTGGGTGGCATAGAACACCACAGACGACCATTACCCCACGTATCGAAAACCGTGCCCAACTTCATCAACGCCGGCCGGACGGCCCACCAGTCCGTCGGTCCCAAAGAGAGAGCGAGGACAACACTGGAAATCCTTTCCTCGCAACCGCAATCCGCGCCATTCCTCCACCGACCCATTTGACCTATCACCAGGATAATGGGAGCTTGAGGTTTAACGGATGCATAACCTGATCCTTCCTAGGCTCCTGGATTCATTATGGCTTTACGTCCGTGAGTTTCTGAGCTGTTCCTTGCAGTGAACTGGGTACCATACTTTCGGGAAGGATGTGGTGCAGCTTCTTATGGCTGCGACATGTGTAGGCGGACTGTTTATCTTTTCAGACTCCTGGTGTCTACGCCTATATCAATATGGCTTCCATCCGAGCCTGGTGGATGAGGGAGGAGAGGAGTGAGGTAGGTGCATCGAAAGTCTGCCATAAACTGAGTGACACTTAGGTCGACACCGTGTACACCCTGCCGTGCAGTGCGTGGGTGCTGCCGTCACTCGTGACATTGCCATGTTTGCTTTCTCATTTCTACTAGGGTGCTTTTAAATGACCGGTGGTTCCACTATTAGTATCTACGAAACAAAACCAAAGCCGATTCGGTAATGCGATGTGTTTGTTCCTCTGTCATTTGGTACTCTAGTTGGACGAAGCGACCTCTTGTCAAGACTGAGAGAAGGTAATACCAGTCTATCATTCCTTCTAGCAGGCATAAAACATGGCCTGCTACTAGAACTGACTATCGCGGTGGCGTCTCCAGCTTTCAGCTTGCAAAACCGTGATGCTGATCGAGATGGTAGTGGTCAGTGATTAACAATACTAATCGGACAGAACTGGGCTACACATATGTGCCTTACGCGATCACATGCATACTCAGGTTCAGCTGCTATCGCCATCCCCGCTGTCGGACTGATGCGATTACAGCCCGCCATCCCCGCGTCCGGACCTCGGCATTATTGTTTCAGAGCTCCGCTCATCCATGCTGGATGCGGGCGTCAATACAGTGACCCGACCATTTGGCTTCCAGTGGAGGTGTTTGGTCACTCCACTTTTCTCCATGATCCGCGATCCATTTCTCCGTGATCCATTTCCGCTCAGGCGATGCCCCAACACAATAATACGGCAAACGGGTGAAAAGCTCTGTGAAAACGTTGCAGAATCTATATGAGAGGACTCGATAAGGATGACTTCACGTTGCTAAGCAGAGGACTCCAGCGACGGCCCGGCCCGAACACGCCAACGGAGGCAAACCGCGAGCCCACGGATGCGGCTATTAATAGATCGTCCGAGTCCGAGTAAAGGACCCTGATGACTCCTGGCCATCCAAAATAAAGTCAGCCCTGACCCGATCCACAAACCAAGAAACCGCGCAGCGATCCACAAACGTTTAGAATCACCCCATACTCACAGACCTGCCGTTGAAAACTCTGTACAACACATTCCGCGCCTGCGATCCAAGCTCGACCGTTGTAGACGCCGGTACCCGAAACAGCCATAATCGCCAACCATCATCGGGCGAGAGCAACGCAACCCGCAGTCGCCATTGTCATTCCATGCGCATACTGAACAGAACTCACGAACCATGCCGATCAATTAACCCGCAAACAGTCATCGCAGAAGGCTGAAACGCAGACTGCTGGAAACGGATCTCAACGGTAGCCGACAACTTCGGAGTCGGGGAGCTACGTCAGCGTCCGGTTGACAACCGGCGGGGAGCAAACGCCGTACAGTAACCAGCTAGGTCGGGCCCGAGGGGATACTGACATTGAACGGCGGGTAGCGATACGATAAGCGGCGACGGTACTCGTGGGGATGGGGGTCAGCGTTCGAGAGTGGAAGCAGCACCGGCATCTCTCACGACATTCCTCTCAGCTCCATCCCCATCCGGGATCTGCGCGAAAAAGTGCTCCCAGCCCATTCAAACAATTTTTCAGAACTGTGGTTCGTTACACCGTGACATAATCTCTTGTCATTGAGAGGTAGAGCACTCGTCTTTAAAAGCTGTGCAATGGGACGAACTCAGTAAAAATGCACACTGAAAAGCAACAGAGTGGCAAAGTTGATAGGTCAGTGGTATTGAATAGCTAGAGGAAATGACACCAGATAGCTCGGGTTACACACGTCAAAATGGAGACCAATCAATGTTTAAAAAAATATTTATACAAGGATTTCGCACAAAAAGAGGGCGGCTCAGATCCCAACCGAGTGGGGTTGCTATAGAGGCTGCTTTAAGGAATCAATGCAGTATACTTCTTTGTCTTGAGAGTACCGAGTTGGCAGCAGCATAAACCAGGGTTTTGGGCACGTCGTGATAGCCTAAAGGAATTTCGGATTGATTATAATAAGGAATATGCACTGATTGCCATGAGGATGGGGTTCCCAGACTCGATCTCCTCTCTCCTTCATCTCCCAAAACACCAGTCCACTGTCAGAACCAATCAGTCATCTTATGAGGGTATGGAGCGCAAAGGGTAGACAACGCTAAGCAATCATTCTACACGTGCCACATGTGACCTGCCCCCTGTCCATTGTATTCATACAAAGAGGTTGGGTGGTTCGGATCTTACATGGGTTATATTGCCTGGAGGACACAAGTAGAAGGAGCAGAAAAACCTGCTTTTTATAATTACGTGGAAGGTGTCTATTCTGTGCCTCGAGAAAGTGAAGTGGGTTGCATTCTGTGTGTGGTGTATGTGGCGGTGTGGTTATGGTGTTCGGTTTTTCTGTAGTTTACCGCGAATTTATATGGTGGTTTATGTGTTTGAGTAAAACCCACTCCAGTGACCGAATTTGCGTGCGCGACTTAGGCAGTTGAGACGAGGGCGAGGGCTGTATGTGCGTGCCCGTAGCGCTAGCTCAGTATTCTCTGTGCGGTGAATTCGCAAGTGACCGGCTTGGCAGATATTTGCTGTGTATAGGCAGTGGCAATATGGCAAGAATAATTTGGTATCTGTTGTGTTAGTGGTGCCAACGCTGGTGGAGGAGATATAGGTAGTTTGGGGAATCGGAGAGCTGTCAGCTGTGCCAGGTAGGCTTGGCATGTAGGCATGGTGCTGAATTCCGCTGCCCGGGATACATATTTGTTGAAGTTGTACCCTTTGGTGACTGAAGGTGAAAGCGCGGTGGGACAGTCGGGTCGGGTACATGTTCGCGGGTCTAAAGTGCGATGGACTCGCAAGTGACCGAATAGGGCGATGGCTGACGTGAATGTGCGATCGCACTGCGGACAGTTTGGAATTGACTTCACACTGATGGCGGTGGTAGGCAGTGGTGTTGGTGATGGTGCTGGTGAGCGGGACTTCGGGACTGTTCTCACCGGTGGTGGAAGGGAGAGGTTTGGTGGTGGCCGGCACAAGGATTGTGTTAGGAATGATGGAGAGGGTGGTGGACGGCGACCGTACAATGGTAGTCGGTTTGTGTCTGGTAGGAGTTACAGCAGGGGGTAAATGCGGAGGCAGTACATGGTATTGTCAGCTGTATAATGCACTAGATAAGAATTTGTCCAACGACGCCGATCCGTGCACAGAATAGTCATTGAAAGGAGTGACACGAGGGGATGGGTTGGGTGTTGGGCGATTCGCTCTTTGAATATGACAGGAACGATCTTTTTGCCCAGGTAGAATGCCGGTACCGCACAAGAATGACACGAAAGAACGTGAAGCACTCTATATTGTTTGCATTTTCAATTGCTATACCAACACTGATAACCTTAAAAGGCTGATCCCATATCCTTGACTCGTGAATGTTCTCCACGCAAATTTGCTCGACGGCATTTTAGTAGATTGTTGCAGAAAGGAGTGCAGGCCGATCGGACCCGAGGGTCTCGAGTTCTGCCACCTTCTGACCTATGAAGTAAATAGGACATTTTTGTATAAAGATTTGTGCATGCTCATATAAGCAGTTGGAATGCAATTGAAAATCTGGGACCCTGCCAGTATCCCTGGCATAACAAGAGCCTTGAACTTAGGTTCATCAGCTGCAAACCACAGCCTGCCCTTGCTGAAGAACGTGCGGCTAACACACGTCAAATATCAGACTATTTCGCTTCAGTTGCACCTCTCGCCTCATCTTCGTGTACACGCAATGAAGCTGCGCAAGAAATTTGCAGGTTAAACCTCAGCTCTCAATTCTTCACACAATGGGTATTAGAATAATAAAATGATCTCCCTCAATCAGTCGTAGAGTCGACGTCCTTACATCGCTTCAAGAAACGCTTGAATACTTATATGTGTTCCTGGTGTTCCATCGACAATCTCACCACAAGCTAATACCATGTGAAATCAAGGCACGAGTAATTTTTAAAAACAATATTTCTTAAAAATGTATGAATACCATTTGAATAGTGATATTGTATAATAGTGCGTGTACAGCTGTATGACGAACTGGTATGTAATCAATAGGGTTTTTAAAGGCATTGCCTATTACTCTCAACAAATAGACTGTGTAAATATACCATATGCGGCTTACGGATTGTTTACTCTTGCCTGGTATAAATACCGCAGTTTCTGCACCAATGAGGGAATGCTTATGTATCCGAGATCAAACTAACTTGCAGCATATAATTTTGACATCCGAGTACTTCGTTGCGTGAACTACCATTCGATCGATACGCCACAACTGCCATTCGTGTTTGTGCCCACTACTTGCATTCGTTCTACAGGGGTATGTGTATAGGGGGATTATCTTCCTATAAAGTGCCTTATAATGTATCTAAATGCCCATTGGATCAATTTGATTTTTGCTTTTTATATATTTATAAAGAGGTATATCAAGCAGAATTTAGGATTCCAACACACTTCATGACAGTTAGTCACCTGAAACTCGTCTTTGCATAAGTAAGATAACAGTTTGAAAGCGGCCGATCAGGACACTGTGTATCTACATCAGAAGCTTACCCCTTATTCCTATACGACAGAGTTTGTACAGACGGCGATGGTGAGGCACGCTATAAAAGACTTTATAGTAGTCGATATATACTGCATGCACCGTGTTCCATCTTTAAACTGCTTTTTTCCAACGTTCTAAACAGTAGAGCAAGTTTATCACATAGGAACTGCCTCCACGAAAACCATGCTGAAAATATGAAAGCAGATTGCTTTGCTCAATGAACTGCATAAGTTGTCGCTTAATTATTTTTTTCCATAATTTTACAGCCAATGGAAGTAAGAATGACTGGCCTGTAGTTGTTGGCGAAGAACCAACTGCCACCCTTATACAGCGACGTTATCGACGCAGATTTCCAATCCTCTGGTAGACCTACAGCTTCGAAGGATGCATGGAAAATCATAAAGTGCGGTTTTGCTAACTCACAGGCGACTTCCTTCAACAGTTTCGCCGATATCTCATCGCGACCTGACAATTTGGATTCCCTTATCTCCAGCAGCTCCCTTTGAACAATCACTTCGGTAAATTGAACGGTTTCAATTACTGCGGCCTCTTCGAAATCACTCGCGGGAGCGTTAAATTCAGTTTCCCTGTGAAATCAGACCCGAAAAATGCTGAAAGATGATCAGTTTTCGCTCCATCGTCAGTGAGATGTATACCTTTGGGTCCTACCGCGTGTTTGGTGCAGATGCATACAATGACCTAGGCGGCAGTGAACAGTTGTTAGTTTAGGGAACGTAGAAGTTGGCGGGTGTCCGAGAGATCGGGTAACCTACCGGCGAAAATGCAGCAACGTTATACTACTGACAAATGGCGTACTATAAATTAAAATGCAAGGACTGTTTATATGAGAATTAAAAAAATACCCATGGAATTATGTATGACAAGAGAATTAAAATGTAAAAATAGTAAATTTGCTTAAGATGGTGGTAAATAGAAAACAACTTTCAGATGCTGTAAAAGGCCGCTTTTTGTAAATGAAGTAAATATGATGAAAAAGAGACGTTGGATGTACTCGTTTCGGCGGTACATATACTAAAATTGGAACGATACAGAGAAGATTAGCATGGCCCCTGCGCAAGGATGACACGCAAAATCGTGAAGCGTTCCATATTTTTCCATTGTCCATCCCTACGGCAGAATCCATTCCATTTGGCTCGGCTCGCCATAGCTGAACGCGTGAGTACCTTCGTAATGTGCCACGTTAATTGTTAACAGTCAAATGGACGTATGGACGTGAGCAAGAGATCGGACCTGCTGATATTTTTGTGCCGGAATATGGAAAATGGAACGGCAGAGGCTGACCGGGATTCGAACCCGGTCTGCCTGCGTACCAGTCGAGCCATCTACCAATGAACCGCCGGCGCTCCTACTCTGCCCTCTGCAAACATTTACTACAATACTCGTTGCTTCCT
>WEDG01001916.1:0-83217 GCA_017591395.1 Schistocephalus solidus | reverse complement strand
GTATAGTGGTACAATACACATAAACTTAAATCATGAAGTAAAGCTATTGGTTTGCTTAAGATAGTCATGCAGGGAGAGTCGTCGGTTATCAAATATTAAGCAGTCTATCTGTCGTTTGAACATATCCACTGGTATTCAACGTCATTATTTCGCTTGAAATTGAATAACATAGTCAAGCCACTTGCGGACTGAAAGAAAATTTTCGTTGATCTGTGCGCATTCATTCGCGTTTGAACTTATATGAACGACCACGCAGGTAAGCCACGAGTTAGATTTCAGCGAAAAGGCATGTCCATGGATAAGTTGAAGTGTCCATAGCAGGTCACATCTCATTTGTTTATAGGATAAACGAAACGTGTTAAGCTTTATAAGTCTTTCTGAATTGTACTGAAGATCCATGAAAACAGTTTGGGAGGAAAGACTATGAAAGTGCGCCTTATCCAGTGCATGATGCTCGTCGCCTTTTGGACGGCTTCTTTAGAGAGTTTGGAGGGCATTAGAATGGAAGCTATCCAGATACATAGATCTTTGTTTGTATCTACTTCTTTTGGAGGAATTCCGTTCAGGACTACACATTTGGGTATACTTAACGTGAGAAGCCACTTGCTGAACCAGACAGCTAATTTGTCAAGGTTTTTTCGTAGTTTCTGCGCACTCCCCAGACCATAAAAATAGGTAAAAGCTGCATAGTAGTTCATTAGGGGTCCCTTTAGACGATAAAGTCTCTCGATGGACGACCCATAGTAACTGCCAAGACCCATTAAGGATTATAATTCATTTGCATTTAATGGACATTTTTAGTTTTTGAAACGCAAGTACTCACTCAGGGTCCAATGCCCTTCCGTTTGCGTTAACTGCGCATCCCCATGATAAATTTGAGGTCATAATCAATGAGATTTTCACTGACGTTACCAACTATATGGAGCAGTTAGTCATCCATTCGGCTAACGACAAAAATGGCACGCAAAGAGGCAACAATCCCAGGTACATTAATGCGTATAATGTCCATAAGTTGCTGGAATATGCTTGGTGCTGATAAGGTGCCATAGCTGAGACGAGTATATTCAGAAAAGCCTTTTTGCTTGTTTATGATCAGCATCGCCTTCACCACCTTATCAAATGGTAATTGCAGACATGCTTCCGAGCGATCCAACCCTGTGAAATGTTTTCATTAATCCATGGTCGCAGATCTCGGTGCACCGGCGGTGGGTAGTGAGTCTTCTAGAGCGTCACTAAGTCCACTGGAGTAGTCTGAACACAGCCTTGTTCTGCCGTTAGGTTTCTTAACCACGAATATCGGTGCAGCCCATGCTGAAGAAGTCGTGAGGAAACAGTGTAATTCTGCTGTAACCATTCCAATTCCTCCTTGACCGCTGCTTGTCTTGCAAACGGGAAACTTTGGCATCGCCGGAAGACTGGCTTCTTCCTCGGCTTCACCCTCAACCTCACTTTTGTCTTGGCAATCTCCTCCTTCAGATTTGACGGCGCCAAGCAGTGCCAAATCAATAAACCTATTATATTCTGTTTCAGTTCTTATGCTGCGCAGCAAATTTTGCCAAATTTCTGACTTCGAAAACCCAACTGGAAGACTAACTTGATTCCGAGAAGGTTGATCCAACTCCTAAATAGGAAAACGTCTGCTAGAGAGTTCTTATCCTTAAATCCGATAATAGGTGATAAAACCCATGATTTCCATTTTCCTGCCGTTTGACGCCAATGCACTGACGTAAGTTGGAGTAAGACTGGACAGTCCTATCCCCTGCCAATTGTGATTATATTCAAATTTGATGCCACGTCAACTTGAGGTTTGACAGCTTTTCGAGATATCGACACAGGCAGTAATTTTCGGTGTTCACAGAGTAGCATCCGTGATTCGCAAACGTTTCATCAGCCTCGAGTTCTAGTGTATAAAGAACTATAGCATGGTCAGAACTCCAGATTTGGTCTAAAGTTGACACTGACAATGGCTGAAAAACCTCTGCAGAAAATAATATCAAGTATGCTTGATCCTCGGGTGGGAAAATCAATTACCTGGTTCCACATGCCGATATCTATGACCTCAAGTAATATTTAAAACTTTGCGCAACTGGAAGATGGAAACCATTGAAATTCAGGAAGATTGAAGCCACCTACAATCAAACAGTACTTCAGATTAAAGTGATGTCCGGCGTGAAATGCCTGCGAGAGACAGAGATCATTATCTTCGTTGGCGTTGGGGGGGGGGGGGGGGGGAAGGGGGGTGCGGGGGTGCGATATACACAACTAACGAGTAAAGATTATTTATCATTGAGAAAAACTTGAAGCCAACAACTCTCTTCTACCGCGGTAAATTATCAGTATTCAAACGACAGAAATGTTAGTGGATGCTTAACATAGATACAGATTCCTCCACCCGGCCCTCGTTTTTATCATTCCGAATGTGAGCCTCGTCTAGAATAGAGAGTTCGGAGTCGGCTACGCAGGGTTTTGCCCATGCCTAGGTAACTTTTACAATGTCTGCTCGATGGACGAAATCCAGAGCCTGGAGTAGAGACATCTTATAAAGCAGTGAGCTGGCATGCAGACCGGGAAATTAAGGCTGTCAAAGTGACTGCCTTCGACCAAAGAAATGCTCTTTTCACTTGAACTATTTGCCCGTTTTTGTTAGTTCAAGATGAGCCTCGTCATTGGTCCATCTTCTTTCCAGATCTATTATTAAATGTCTTATTTTCATTTACTCTTTCAGCCCGTTGTTCAGCTGAAAAAAACTTCAGAATGCAGATTCCCTAGGGCTGATTTTCTCTGTGGCAGGAGCTGTGCATGTGCTTCATTTTCCAAGATGATCTTAAGAGGTCTTGATCGAGGATTTGAATCAAGTACTGACAGAACCTAACATATTATATAAGCCTTGATAATTTTGAGGGACTCGCCGTCAGTTAGCAACGTTTTTGCATACAATTGAAGGGGACCTAAGTCATGTTTAACTCGCTACATTGAAATAGACGCTGACTCTGAGATCCATTTTATAACTACATTCTGTTTCCTACTCAATCGGGTGCCCATTTTCAGGTCATATATTTCGACGGAGGGAGTACTTGCATCTATTTTACTTGGTTCAATGGGTCCAGATGAACCGACTATTGGGCTGGCTGGATCCAAATGCGTGAACGGCTTGGTCTTATTAAACCTTTTACTCTTTGGCTTTAAAACTCGACCAATGTACATTATTATTCATGCACTATGAAATATTTTGTATTTTTTGCCTTTTGGATGAAAATTTACCTAAATTGGCACGATAAAACCATTATAATTATACTTATCTTTATCAATACCAGCGCCTGAGATTGATGTAGCTTTTTACTTACGGCACTTTAGCTTCCAAGGCTAATTTCAGTAAAGAAAACTCAAAAAATTCGTCATTGTAGATGATTAAAAAGGAAATCAAAATACCCCGGCCAGTAAACACTTACAGTCGACGCTTTCCCTATTGACAACGTCAGAAGAGGATAGTTTAAATCAATCAGTATCTCGAATAGAAAAACTGGCGGTGGTTGCGTTTATTTTGCCGTCAGATGGGGAGGGTCCGGGCTAAGAAGCGGCTTGGAAAGTCGAATGTTTTAATTCAGTTTTGGCTTCAAAACCTCGCGACCGAAGCCCGCAAAAAGTCCCTTAAAGTTGCAAGTGTCTACGAGAAAGTCTGGGTTTTCATTTATCGAATTTTTAGGCCTTAAAGTCCTTAAGAAAATATCCATTGAAAATAACATCCGGCAAGGAGTGTGAACTCCTTAGTGGTTTTGGCCCAGCCCTCTGTGATATAATTGACTCGAAAATTGAAGCAATTTTGTGAGATAGGATCTTTTTCATCAGTCCACGAAGCCTTGGATTATGGGAACTCGCTGACACGTTTGGACCTTGTAAAGCTGTATGAAGGACACAGCTCTGCAGTAAGTATTCTTAGGAACCAGTTGGTTCGGTAAAAGAACAGTTTTTTACAGCCTGTCATAGATTACTTAATTGGTAGAAGCTTTAGTGACTGACTTGACGATCGAATAGGATGCTGTGGAACTGACCCTTTTCATATAATCAGTTTTTGGACACGAACTTACCCACTCGGAAAATTCGATATTGAAATTTTTGACCTGATAATATTTGCGTTTGGGTGTGTCTGTAGATCTGTAAACATTCGTTGCCAGTTGATTTCAAAACTGCTGGAAATCCGGCGTCTTGCGGACCATTTTTTATATTTTGGACGTCTGCCCTAGGCCGCCAATTTGATTGTAAAACAACAACCTCCTGCTGGATCACCAGTTGTAAACTAGATTAGAAAGTATGCACTGGCGGGTTTATTTTCCAGTCTTTTTAGGTGAAATTAGGCAAAGTTACGGAACTAACTTGCGCTTCCTTATTTTTACGTGGCAAGACTATGGAACAAAAGTACCACAGCGTTTTCGGAACCTTGCGAACAGTGAAATAATTTTCACAAATTAGCTTGTCATCGACGCTGCCACCCGTACTGTTTTCGTAGTGCTAGGCGATTCGGGCGACATATCGACTTCACCCATTTATAACTAAACTTACCGTTGAATTTATGCAATGCACTGCCCCCAGAAGTACGGTGAACTCGCCGCTTTATCCCAAAATATCCAAACGATCGCTTCAACTCGCGATCTTACGTTTGCTTTCACATCGGCTTACCTAATTAATGTTGAATTGGTTTGTCCAGCACTAATCTTCTGAGTTGGTTTGTCGTTTATCCGTGCGGCATCTGAACAAATAAACTGATTTATGAATTTTACAGGTCTTGAATTCCAATAAAACATTTTTTTCTATCCTTAGGCTTTTGATAAAAGGTGCTCTGCTCACAATGGAAATGAACTTTCGCATATCCCGCAAACCGTGGCTCTTATAGATCCATGCATTAGTTTTCCCTTGACGAGCCTGCCGTGCCTCAAAAGCGTGCGCTCGACTGTTAGTACTAACATTCCTCCTGACAGAAATTTTAATATATCCACAGAAGGAATTGCACGACTTTCGGGTGGTACTTATGAACTTGTACTTCTGGTTGATACCCGCGAAAATTTCGGGTACGTTCTCAGCTGCACCATTTGTATTTTTTATATTGTGATTTCGTTTTGTTTTCACTCAATTACCGTAAGGATCGTGACCATTCTGTTCTTCATACTTAATATTTGTTCCATCGGCTTTCTTAGTTGTCAGATTCGCAAAGGTGAGGGTTCCGGAATAAAATTCAGATAAATTTAAAGTGCTCACCGGAACTGATTTGTTTTCTCGTTAACGTAGAGCTTGGCCGGCTCTCCATTATCAAAGCGTTTACTGCTAATATCGATTAGTGCTGTTGTTAGCTGTTGTTGCATGACACATTTTTGGACTTCGGATGTGCAAATTATACCTATTCTCATTCTTTTTTTTCTGGGAAACCTCCAAAACATCGCATTTTAAAAAGGAAGCGCCTGAGTAACTTCCTTCTTTTGCCTGTAACTAAATTCATCAACCATAGCAAGGTTTTAGTAATCTTCTTTCATTTAACGCGTTATTTGGTTTTTTTCCCTGGAGACTTAACAAGATGAAGGAGACACTTCAAAGTGATCTATCCGGTATCTCAGTTGGATGTGAAGTTCGCAGCCTTCCTGTCGGCGATTTCGTTTGGGTAGCGCGACCGCTCTCGGACATAAGTGGTAATTCGAAATTATTAGAATACCGTTTTTTGATTTCTTTCACGCTTTCCATAATTAATTCACTTAGTTTGGTTATAGTTGAGACACTTTTATTAATAAACATTTTGCAGCCCCCAGTTCATTCAAGGAAGTTGTTATCAGTATCGTCGTCGAAAGAAAGCGGGCGGATGACCTGGCTTCAAGTATTGTTGATGGTCGTTTCTTGGAACAGAAGGTAACTTTATATCCTTAACATGAAATCCTACCCAAATGTGGCTGGTGATCGCCTCTTGATTAGTGCTCTGCAGCAGATTTTCAACGCACGATTTGTTCGCACATATTTTTCATTGAATCCCCTCTCCCACTAGGCTACTATACTAGGGTTTTAATATCGGTTCCAAATTCAAAATCTGGTCACGAATGTGAAAAATAACAGGGTGTATCCGCTTTTCTCGAGAGCACGATTTCCAAAGAAGAAATCCTTTGCCTGCCTCAAGTTAGTTAAAAGTCACTACCTTATATTCCTACAAGTGACTTGTTGTTTCGTCATTTTGGCCTCCTGCGGCTCATTTTCCCATTCAGCCGTTGGGCGGTATGACTAAGCCATGGGTTCTGTTGTCTTGCTCTTACATACCTATCGTGTTAACAGTATTATTACTGTTAATCGCCGATTGCTCTCACACTTTCCTGATGATTTTTCCAGCCTTGTTCCACAGCTAAGGCATACTTACAGCCACATTCGCTCTATTTCCAAACGGATTTTTCTGACGCGTCTCTCTTACCGCATAGAGGCGATGGTCGGGATACCCTGCAACATATTGATGCGGGATCTTCCTCTTGAATTGTAACTTAACGGCATTTTGACTGACAGTTTCAAAAATTCGAGAGATCATGATCTTTAAAGTTGAATTCCATCTATATTGCTATTTCAGAATTGTGCCTGTGTGTACTTGGGTGGTGTGCGGGGAGGGGTAGTATAGAATTCGTTTATGTTCGCGAATACTTCAAATAGCTCGCCTCTTTCAATTCGCATTTGAGGATGATCTAACAAGTTACCGAGAACCATTTGAGGTACCCCTCTACCAAAGAAGACCATATCAATTTGTCTAATAGATAGCAAAAGTAAGTTCGCACATAACATTTTCTAGATAGGGTTATAGTACTGGTGCGTGGAGTGTAATGTCAAGTTAGTTCACAAGCTACTGCCTATCATCCTCGTGAAATTCTCCCTAACCACTTAATAAGCCCTTTTGAAAAAATAACCTCTGATACTATTTGCATTTTTTAGGTGACATTTATGTAAAGTCGGTCATTTTTCTCTTAGAAACCGTTAATCGGTGCCTTAATTCTATGTAGCCCTATGGAAAAGTGTGGAAGTATATAGTAATTCCGTTAGAAAAGTCAATATTTATCACAGTTTTTGCAACTTCCCACGTTCTTACATGTCTTCAAAGTTTTCAGAATATGTTGCTGATATTTCCGATAAAAGAAATTTCGCACTTTTATCTTGAAAAGACATCCGAAACTCAGATTATTGTAATACGTCTGCAATCCACCGGGATGCAGGAAACCCATGAATACGAATATTTGCGCAACTGTCTCAGAATTACGACCAGAATATTCAGTGATTTCATATATAACATTCTAGAAAACACTTTCCCACAAAAGGGCATGAGAGATGAAGTTATTGTCGCGCGTTTGTACACGAGTAAAGAACGTCCAGGATCACCCAATTAGTCTCTTCTACTTGGTAGCCCAAGTGCATATCTGAAGCGATGTTTCGCGAACTTTGTGTATACAGTACCGATATTTTTTTGATTTCCTGGAAAATTAACGCCTATACTTGGAGCAAATCCATCGGAACAAAGCTTTTTAGATGCCGCCCGAAAGTTGGTCCAAATATCTGAGCTGAAGTCTATCAGTTGCTGTGGAATAACCACAGGATCCTCCCCTAGGTGGCGCATTACTTTCTGAGGAAACTAAAAAGTGCAGCATGGCAGCTAAATTCATATACTTGAAAGCACACAGGAAAGCTTGGAGATCCGCCAAAGAGCAGAACTCCTCGTAGCTGCGTCATGCAGTGGCAGAAAATTAGAGGAACATGCCTTTCTGGACATGGTGGATAATTCAATGTTCGTATATAGTATTTCACAGTGGCACATGGCAAAAAGAACCGTATGAAGCCGCTTATGTATTGTCCTGCATTTATTCTTGTTTCATCTACACAATAATTCAAATATATTGTTTGTTTTATTCCTTGGAATTTCAGTCACGGATGCAAAAACTAGGCTTCAAACGTATCTACCTGTTCGAGGAATGCCCTGGAATGCGGAACTTACACATTTCCTACGAAACCCTTCTGCAGTCCCTAATTAATGCTCAAGTTAGTGATGCCCTTAAATGCTACCTGTTCGACAATTTTGAGACCTCACTCGTCTTTTTAGCCTGAGCCTCATTTATTTTTGTTCGTAGCTCATTGATGGATGTGAAGCTGTGAATTTCTCCAATGGCAGCCAGTGTGCCGAGTACCTGGCGGCACTCTCACGTACCCTCCTGTCTAAGGCAGTGGTAAGTTCTGGTCAACTTTTTATGATGCAGCCTCGAATATGGGGATTTAATTCGGCACTATATGTCTTCAAGCGGTGTCCTTTAATCCTCAATTCACAAATTTCGTCGTTTTGCACCGGATTTGTTTTTCAATTCCTCCTCACAAATACGACAACAAAAAAAGACACGACCATGCAGGGAACACTTGAGGGCAGATATCAATGCGATTGAAATTCGCTTCATCCTGAGGGCACTTCATTCGAAGTTACGTAAGACGATGCACGTAAAAAGCTACATTATAATTCAGTCAGATAGGCTTGAGTACAGAACTTGTCCGGATGCCATCTTAGATTCATTGTTATCAAATTTCAGACTACAGTGCTTTTCATCCTCCAACGAATGTCGTTGAATTTCCCCCACGCAGAGCGGTATTAATACTGAATAGTATTTCAAAAATGACCCCATAAACGTAGTACGTCACATTTACATGCATACTTCACTCTCAATTATGTGTTGTTTCAGGGGATAATCATTCTGCCGCTATAAAGATTTCATCAAAAATTATGCTTTGCTAGCAGAGATGTATACAAATCTCCGCCATGCAAATCTACGTCATCACTCACCGTTTGATAATGATTACTGTCTGTTCGGTAGCCCATGCTCTTGACATAATAAAACGAAGTGCAGATTTAATGTCTGGCAACTTAATTTTTCTGAATCGACCTTGAGTTGGAAAGTAAATTTATCGAGATCTGCTTTCACTGTTTCCTCGGCCCGTAGACACGGGTCCAATCGATTGAGTCAACTTTAGCACTTCCCCCATTTAATCAGCTGCTAATCATGTTTTAATTTTCTGTTAAGTTTGATTTGACCGTCTATTACGGAGATAGCAAACCAAACAATCCCAATCTGGATCGCCTTTGGGGCATTCCATGGGACGAATTCTCTTTCAAAAGCAAGAAATCTCCTGTGCTATCGCTCCGAGAGGAATTCGGCCGCCATCTATTACAGATCCACACCATGACCGGACCCAAGGCTGCAAATATTCTCAGTGCCTATCCCACTCCGATCAGGTAATTGAACTTATATTTCTTAAACCGACGTCGCAGATATCAGCTTTGCACATCTTTCGCGACATTCTGCTCATATCTAGCAATCAGAACTTTATACCTCTGTATTTTCTTTTGTGAGCGCTTCAATTTTTTATTATCTTGATTATTTGTACTTCGTACATCGTTGTCGCTCCTATCTTCTTCAGTCTCGTTAAAGCCTTTGCGGAGACCCGCGATGGTGACTGGAGGAAGCAATCGCTATCAAAGCAAACCTTCAGGTATCACCTTTTTACATTGTTCTTCAGGTCGCAACGCCCTACCTTGTATCGTGTACTCCGTAGAAGAGCCTAGTGGTTTAGCGCTCGTCCCGAGCAAACATACTATAGCAGGAGTCCACTTCGGTCGAAAGTTCATCTTCCCCAACCGTTATATATGACAGAGTTAACTAAAGATACCCATACACTGCATTTGTTTATACTGATTCTTGTCCATGAAGCTAAACATTGTTTCTCAGAGTTTGCGAATAGCCCCGCTGCATGCACGCACTCCAATTTTGCATCTTCACCAGATTTTTGTACCCTTTTCCAGGTCTGTCAACGGGAATCTCGAAGAGCTTGTCCATCACATGTACAACACTTTATAACTCGAGCCATCCTCTTCGTCAGCTGTACATATCCGAACTTACAGACCTCGTTTCACCCACCTTTTTCTGTTTCTTCGTTTACAAGATAAATGTGTGCCTTTTTATTATTCAAGCGTTTATGCACACGTATGGGGAGTCAACTGTACACGCCACCAGCGAACGCATACACGGGACAAAGTGTGAGATCCGATGCCGTCATTCAGAACTTGAGCGTTCGCCGTATCCCGTAATCGGAATAACTGGTGCTCTGACAAGTTCATCGCCCCGAACTATATTGAAAAATGATAACTGAGGAATGGGGTTACCCATACTTTGTCTTGGAAGCCAACATACGTTTGCGAGGTTCACGATATGCTTCGGCCAACGATCATCAAACTTTTTGTGTCCCAGAATGGACGGCGCCATGCCTGGAAGACCCATGATATGGAAACAGCATGTGTCGCACGTGCAAGAAACGAAAAAACGTAGTCGGAAATTACATCCACGTCCATCACTCGTCTTAATCTAATGTTGCTACTTGGGCACGATGAGAGCCGAATGGGTGGGGCCAACGCTGCGCACGCCTATCTCAATAGAATCCAAACACGGGTCATGTCTCGCATGATGCAGTGGGTTTATTTGTCCACTACGGATAAACGGTGGGACACTGACGACCGATTCTGGGTTGTTTTAAGTCCTGACGCATGGAGAATAGCTGAGTCAGTAAAATTCGACCTCAAGACTTACTCCCTGCGGCAGCAATCCTAGGTGGATTATATAGACCGGCCACTTCAAACAAGCGAAATCCCATATCAAGAGCTGTTAATTGACGGAGAATTTGGGCGCCAACTCAAGTTCCCTGGCAACCAGTGGAAGCGCGAACGCTGCCGTCAATACCAAGGCTGTCTGCGAACCTGCCAATGGGTTGAAAAGGTACCCCTCGAAAGATGAGCTGAAATGGAATGAAATTCCTAACTTCGACGACGCGTTGAAAGTAGATTTAGACCTCGGTAATGGGGCAAGCGGCCCGGGGGTCTAGCTTCAGCGAATCAAGGGGTGTTAACTGCCTCTAGCACCTCAGATAAGGACAGCCAGTATTACTAAGACGTCGAGAAGAAATGGAGCACCTGTAGACCGGAAGGGCCACACCGTAAAACATTGATATTTTCACATAAGGCAGCCTAAAAATACAAAAGAAAGTCAGTCGACGTGCTAATTCCTTTTCTTTTCCTGCAGGGATACGAACTCTGCAAACTCCTGGTCATCGTTTGCCTGAACTTCAGTACGCGCAAAAGTCCACTGCATATTCACATAGATGTAGACGAGAAAGGCGCCGAAAAGTCCTATTGCCGTGTAAACAGAAGTGAGCATAAGGGGAAGAAACTGGTAGGCCGGGTATCGCAGGGGCAGAAACACGCGCACGAATACCAAGAACGGCAGCAGGCCGAGGAGGTGAACGCAGGCCAGAGAGGAAAGCACGGGCCAGCATCTGCCCAGGAGGCCTGTGTAAACAAGGGGAGACATGCGGCCGAGGAGACTATATTGTGCCACCGTGAAGGCCAAGTATGTGCTTAGTACAGCCGGTTGTTCTGAAAGAAAGTAACAGCACGTAGAAATCGTCATCAATGGGGAGACTGACAGAATCGGAATCCGTTCTTTCGTCCTTGAATGCGCCGTGGTGACTTGTGCGGCATCTGCTTCACTTCATACCGGCACGCACCGTATTCCAATGGCAAGGCAAAGCTGACATGAATGTAGGCGTGGACGCAGGGGTTCATAGCCAATCGGCAAGTCTAACGCGCGTAACACGGGCTGAGATGCCACAAAAGCAATAGGCGCCATAAAGATCCCCTGAAAAACTACTGTAGTTTACATCGTTTCAAAAGAGTACCAAGTTGCCTTGTCAGCTGGCAAAAATTTTAACGCGTCCCAATTTTCCGACACGTCGGATTTATCGTATCGATGAGATTGTGTTCAACTGAGAGTAGAGATACTTCGGAGTGAACCTCATTCCCCTTCTACCACATCAGTGACATGAACCAGAACACCTAACAGAAGGATTAAAGGGGCAACTTGTATACAGGCCCATCTGCGAAATAAGTAATTGTGGATCAGCAGCAGTACGAACAGGAGGCAGAAGACTGAGTTCTGACACGATGGCTGCCTAAAAGAGGTAATCATGAACTGGTATAAGTCCTTGCTCGCGGTGCCTCGTAGGGGCCGAGTATTAATCTAAAAGCCGGACTAAGGATAGGTAAATCCAACTTGCGTCTGCTCCCTGAATCTACATTAAAGCTCCAGTGTCAATTCTCTACCGGTACATCTGCCAGTGGGTAAATTAGTGGACAAACTGGTTTGCTCGTTTACATGGTTGAATGCTATGACAGGAAAGCGCTACACGTTCACAGAAAGGACCTCTGAAAACAACACTACATAGCAGGCAACCACTGCGCGAATAGTGCGACACTTTGTAGATAGCCAACCGTTTTCCATACTCCAAACAAAAGTATTAGTGACAAGCCCAGATGCGCGTTTCGATCACCTTCCACTGCCCATGACCCAGCAGCCAGGAGCTTGGCCTCTCACTTGGTTTCCTTGAGCTCTGTTGGCATTTTCTGGCGAAAAAGTAGATTAAAAAAGACAAAATTAGTGAACAAGATTCGAGGGGTCCGTGTAAGCCCGTATCCGGGTTTTTGGCTAGCGGCCGTCGCGAGCGACAACACCCACCGTGTGCATCGCTGAGTTGGCGCAGCACCAGGGAATTACTTTACAATAAGACCGATTTGTGTAGCATCTACCGCATCTGGCTCTCTTACCACGCTCCGATGGCAAGACGACCGGAGGCGAGCTCGGGCACAGTGGCTGATAAGGCTAAAGAGCCTGTCCACGCGTAACACCCCACCTGATCCCTACACGATATACCAATTTTTCACAGAAAGGAGTTTCTGATCTCATGTTCTTGAGATTGCCATAGAGGTCACACTGAGGAAGAGCCAGTGAGTCTGACTTCCAGTTCTAGAAGCAATCATTCTACATCAAAACAGTACTGACCACGTGGGCCTGGGCAGCATGTGACATGCGCTATACGGCAGAAAACGTGTTGTGGTAAGACATGTAAAAATACCAATGTTGACTGAAGGACCCTGCTGCTACACATGTTTCCAGTTCGTTAGATCCACTTGCTGTGTCACACTGACAGGGAAGAAAACAGCCTCTAAGAGGTCGTATGTCAAGCACAGCTCTCTCCAAAGTACCTCAGAGAAGCTGCTAAGCCACATCAGGTATCGTCGGAAACGTTCGGTTTGGCTACCCCCCTCCGGGCAGCCTGGACTTTAAGTGCTTGCGCTGTGAGATTGTGCGCTCTGCACGACATAAATCCAGCCAATTTTGGACTAAAACTGCCAGGAAACGCGAAAGAGGCGACAGCTGCAACCCAAATCTAATTTGCTGGACGATCTCGTTCAGTAATCTTCCTGTCCCAAAGGGAAACCGAAATAAAAGTGTTATTATCAGAAACGAGACGCCAGAAGAGAGATTATGTCCGAAATATCAGCCCCGTAGGCTCGTACCCCCCAGCACTAAAAGGACTGAGAGACATGCTGCTGCAGACGGGCACTTTTCCAGGCCGATCAGAAATGGCATAAGGGCATGAAGTTGATCGAACTTACCAGCAGATGTAAAAATGAGCGGCAGAAGGCTAAAGTGGGCCAGGGTGGTCACATAGAAGGCGAGGCCACGAAGTTTACGTGAGACGACGGCAAGAAGTCTAGCGTAAAGGAATGCAAGAGTGGGTAGTTGCGAGTACATTGGTCAGAATGCAATTGTCAAAAACACTTCCAGTGAACTTCACTTGGAGGCAGCATACAAAGGGGCATGAGAATATAGGAAATTTCCAGTTGAAAACGATCTACGCGTAGGTTATCAGGAGTCGATCATTAAGATGCCAGTTTCATAAATTTAAGCTTTCGACTTCCTAGTTGGATTTACCTTAGGCTGGTCATGGAGTAGCTGATACAGTAGGTGCGTCATGTACGTTAACACCGCAAAAGTTGGCAAGTCATTACCACGGGGTGGTCTAATAGCAACATTTTTAGATCACATAAATGTTCGGGCAGACGAGCTTTCGTAAAAATCTGGGACATGACAAACAGTTAGTGACAAAGACTGTCTAATCTGCTATCAGTTCTCTTCGCTCGCATCAGCAGAAAAAGCCCAGCTAGCGGGCATTGGGGAAGAAAAAGGTGGCTTTGTGTCTCGTATTGCCTTATAAAAGACCCTGGAGGGACGTGAAGATGCTTTGCCTCGAAATCACTCCCTTAATGTCTAGTTGACGAGATCATATTATGGAACACGGAAGAACTTACAACAGAGGAAGAGTGACCATCAAAATGGCCTTCTCATGGACATGCCAGCTGAAAAGGAAGGCGGCCCAAGCTGCAGCTGCTACGGCCCGCAAGAGGATGCAGCCCAAAACCTGTGGGTTGTCTGCGTCGGATGGGTTGCTGCAGCGCTTGCAAATGAGGAGGCTGGGCTACAAAATGAGGAAAAATAGTTAAGAGTTCTCTTAATCCTGACAAGAGGAGGTAGGGGACACAACCCGAAAACGCTTGCTGCAGGACAGAGTCAAATAACCGATCCCAATCTGTGCCGAATATTCTACTTCTGAGGTATGACAGCAAAACCGGCCAGCTGTGTGAATTGATCGATATACCCTCCCTCATGACCCATAAGGCAAACCTATTCTAAATCTGGGCGACCGTTCTAAACTGAGTGGAAAAAGCAAGGAAGCAAAATTGGGGTCGAAGGCTGTGCGCCCACGTATTCGGCAGGCATGAGAGGTGTACCTTTGAAAGAAGACAGGGGTGAGTTTGAAGAGAGTGCGGATTCTACGACACCCTCCTAGCCATACGCTCGTGAATATTGAAAGCATTTATATTGGTCTTTGGCCCGCTGCTAGTGGTTCAGTAAACGCTAGAATTGTCATGGAAACTAAACAACGAGGTCCTGATAGTCTGTTTTTCCTTATTGATGGGTCTCAAAAAGTTTTAAAGCTGAACCTAATCAAGGGCTTACCCATCCGAAACTGCCGAACACCATCAAAGACCATCTGCACATTGAAAGATCTACACAAAATTGTTTTTTATGGCACCCACTTTCATAGTAAGGACGATGACAGCAATTTTGTTCGGTAACCCAGTAACCGTCACTAGCAGTAACGTACACCAAGAGGCGCTCTTGACGGGTAATGGAGTGTTAAATTGCAAGTTTTTCATGATAACCGTTTCGCGGAAATTTACAAATACGTCGGTGGGAGCGCTACGGCCAGGTTCTAAAAAGGCATTCTGATTCGGAAGAATGTGAAGTACTAAAAATTCTGAAAGAGTTTGATCCCACAAACAAACTGATTCAAAGGAAGCAGTAGCACAGACTGCCTTAGCATGTGCTTAATCAACGTTTTAAGTCCTGAGCACTCTGGTCGGGTAGCCAACCTTCATAAAGACATCGATAAGCAGAAGAATATTATGTGAATAAAAACACCATAATATTCGGTTATTTGGATTCTACTTCATGGGGAACCAGTTTGGAAAATTTAGTAAGAGTAGGTTAACCAGTTACCTAAGTGGATTTGTCAGTCACGATACTGCTGCCGATGGACTAGTTATATGCCACGGAAAGCAACACAACTCTTGGCTCAAAAAAACAATCCCATTAACGCAAGGTAAACCTAAGAAGGTCTAAGGCAGGAGGTCAGAATGCGAATATCAGAGGGATGTTTGCTAAAAATTGTTACCAGAACAAAGATAAGGGTGATTATTGCCGTGTGCAGAGGTCGTATGGTTGGCAGGCATGCATGGACGTAGTCGCCAGTTAGTCCGCTCGTCATGTTAACAAAATTCCCCTCAACAGCCGTCGTTGTCGATAACACTGCCTTGCCCATGCAATACTCTGGGAATTTGCCTAAAGACAAGAGAAAAGCTCGAAGGGGAAACAGAATAAAACCCAGATGGTGGTACGGTCTGAGGTGTAATACATGAAAGTCACGAAAAATCCAAAATAGGTAAGAAAACTTCAATCACTCTGCGTATTTCCTTTAGAACTTAGAGCAGTGCGTACCAATGGCATTTCAGGAGTAGAAAATGTACGTACCTGATAGGTCCAAGAGCTTGTCCAAAGTGTTGTACAGCGCCCAAAAATTGGGGGCCCAATAGGCGTGACAAAGTCCACGGTGAAAAGGAAACAGACGACTCAGGAGGCTTTGAAACTTACCCTTTAGAAGAGTGAAGTGGAAGAAGGTGAAATAGAAAGATGTGCATACCATGTAAACCCAAGGTCCAATGGAGATAGAAAAAACAGAACACACGGTCAGGCCCATGAGGAGAAATCGGTCGAACCTAAGTGGCACTTATCGTTCACTTGAAAGATCAAATAGTTAAAGGACACGAGTATACCTGTTTGGAAACAGTAGTGTAGAAGAATGAAAACAAAGTAGACGGGGGCCAGGCAAAGGAAGATGTGCTTCAGATTCAGAAGGCACGCGAACAAGAAGCCAGCGAACAGATAATTGCTCTGAAAGGAGAGTTCGGAGGAGCCAGAATGATTAAGACTTACCTGAAAGACTTTAGCGACAGATAGAAAGAGGACCCCAAACAAGAAGCCGTTGTACTGAAAGTGCATATCTGTACAGGTGATGTGGTTAAGGAACATAGGGAAAACCGACAGGAAAACTGGACAGACTATGTTTTCCTAGTAGTAGGGAGGACTCCCGAATAGATCAGATAAATTTTCCTAGATCGACCACCTCGACAAGGGGAAAGGCAAGAAAGAAGAGAATAGGTAAATTAATCAGGCGGACCGTGAAACAAGTACAGGTTTGAAACAAATATCCTGGCTTAACAAGATAATAACGATGATAGGAGTAGCAAAGACGCGAAACCTAGACGGCAGCTGATGACCGAAGGTGCCAGACAGAAACATATGAAATTCACCCACAATAACTAAATAGCATTAGACCAAAAGATGCCTCCGGGATTATCTTTTAGATCATACCTGAACAAAAATAAAAAAATATTAAACTTTCAGTGCTACTACCAGAAAAAGCCAATAAGACAGCTGGGACAGTGTTCAGCATGGAAATCAGGATTTACATAAAAAGGTTAGATTGAAGGGATGATGATGCGTTGAATACAAAGCCAGACGATTTATACCGTTCATTTCTGCAAGATCAGCAAATGCGTGAGACACGTCACTTTGCGGCTAACTTTTATCCAATCCTCGTATGCACTGATCATTCAGAGCGTTGTTACCATGCGACCGACAATTCTCAGGAAATTCTTACAGGATATTAGAAAGAAGCGTCTCATAGAGAACAGATACTACCACCATAAAAACCCAGCAAGTAACCTTTAATAGTAGACGTCAAATTTGATCAGGTTGCATCTTCGCCTAACATGCTAAATGGGGTAGGCGGTTCTGCATATATATATATATATATATATATATATATATATATATATATATATATATATATATATATATATATATATATATAACTGAAACGGAATAAACATAAATGAATAAATGGCCTGTCCTGGCTAAAAGCGCGTTTGGTAAACGACCTTACAAACTACCAAAACAGTCCTTTTGGAACCTCAATCTGCGATGAAAAAATGGTTGACAAGCCCCAAGAAGTAGCAGTTGAATGAAAACAAGCCTGTACGAGCGGAAGGTTCATAGCGTAGACAATGCCCCAAAAGTACAATCTCTAAATCCAAAATAGACACAACAGTCTATAAATTATATACTAGCGAACTGAAATACACAGCACAACGTTAGACAACTGCACCACCAGAGCATAGAAATAAGCCACTGAAAAAATTTGATCCAGTAGTGTAGCAAACACCTTCGAGGAAGAGGATGAAACCTCCGGAGCCAATGCACGGACCTGCAGAAAACCTTGGCATTAAGGTAAAAACAACAGTAAGGCTAAAGTGCAGCGATAAGTTTCAAGGCCCAGTCAACATCCAAGTTCGACGAGGTCCGAATTCACGGAGGGTACAGTAAGCACACTGACAAAGTCGGTTGACTTCTGGTCCGAAATTATGAACATGGGTGCAGGGCAAGTTTAGCACCAGTTACGAAAACAGTAAAGAAAGGACCTCCGAAACGTAAATGTCCGCTCAACAAACAGGGCTGTGGCAATGCGTTAGGCTAATAAAGAAGTAACCTGAATACAATATGCAGAAACTATAAACGTTGTAGATAAGTATTAGGAACTTTGGATCAATAAATCAGATGGCCGGTTGAAAGAAGTTTCTAAATCCCTAATTGTATTGCAGAAGAGATTGAAAATTCGACACAGAAGACAAGATAGAATCACAAAAGGATACGATCAACAATAAATAATCCAAAGTTAAAAGCAAAAAGAGCCAATGCAACCGACTTCAGGGCTCGGTTTCCTCTAGTTGTTGGACCAAGGAGGCTAAGCAGCAGTCTAGTTCAAGCGAATTTAGTAGAACAACTGGTAATTACGAGTGAACAGCGAAGATAAGCACAAACTCAGTGATGAGTACAGAACAGCGTTGGAAAATTATCACAGCTGAAGAGACGTAGGGATCTTTGGACAAAACCAACATCTCTGGATTTATGTAGGAAGCAAACTGAGCTAAGAACCATTCTCCTGCGGCAAAAAGTGGTGGGTAATCAAGGGTCCACTGACTGGTAGCCTTTAAGGAGAGGTTCATATTATACAGGATGAGGCTAACATACCTCTTCATACCATTGGCTAGGTGAAGTGCTGTATGTTATAGCAAGCCAGTTTCGGTGCACTTCAAAATCTGTGGAATGACTAGAATCAAATAATAACGAGGCCAAATCACATACTATGAAAAGAAAAAGAGCGTTTTAAAGGCCAGCGCGGCCAGGATGATAACAACTTCAGTCGAATTCATCATCAGAAAACGTCAGATAGGGAGTAAAAATTGGTCTAAAATAAAAAAAATACTAAGGTTGAAGAGATACAAACGTTAATGGCAAAGAAACCCTGTAGAATATTAAGGAAACGGTGGAAGTTTAATGGCATACGACTGGTCTGCGGAAAGATCTGAAATAAATTCCTTTAAGTGAGCCAACATGCCAATTTATGCTCCGATGTCAAGCCGTAAGTCGGATAGTTTATTGTATAGGGACTAGAGGCTAGAGTGAGTGTGGTAATTTTTAGCCTTTTTGCCGTCGTCAACATGTCTCGACCCATCACCAGACATAGAAAGAAAAATATGCTAATTGTAAGCAGCCGCTTCAACGTGAACCGAATTCAGACTTCTCAACCATTAGGTTCGTATCCCATATTAAGCCAACTCTGGTCGGAATTGTTCAGGCAGGGTAAAAGGCAGTGTTTGTAGATCTGATCCAAATGTCATCTTTCTCTTACGGTTCGGTCAGAGTGGTGAGAGTCACCCACTTTTCTACACTACGGGAATGTACCCGATCAGAGTTTCCCGAGAGCAGACACGCATATCAAGGATGACAACATTGAATTTTGGTCACCCGAATGAATGACTTCGTATTGAATAATATTTTTATCGAGTTGGGAGTCGTACACGGCCAAATAACGATGTTAAAAATTTAAAACGACAGATCACACCTCCCTGTGTGCCAGCAGGTCTACTTTACTACAAAAATATGCGCAAACATTGTTACTTAAGTCGAAACTAAAATTTTGTCGTACGCTCAAGATAAACCACAAATAATACAACATAATTCTGATGTATACGAGCTCCCCCAACGGAAAGAGCTCAAGATGTTGCAGCATTTGAGGGTAGAACTTTAAAAATGAATACAAGAAACGGATCGACGGTACAGCGCCTACCTTTTTAGTGGCGAAACACGTTAACGAGAACGTAAGAAGTGAGCTAAACATTTACTAATTTAAATTAGAACAAGAGCAAAACAGCTAACTTTAAGCCGGAAATAATCTATAGAAAGGAAAAAAATAAATCATACAGATGCTGTTGAAATAGTTATGCTGTGAAAAAAGTAATAATTACCAATGGAAAAGGAAGACGACTTCACAAATACACGACATTTGGAAGGCAAATCAACGAGAAGAGTATCACACATGGTATGTACTAGGATAATACACAAGGCAGGGATTTTAAAGAACGACGGAGACGACAAAAAAGTTACTGTTCTTACATAATACCACCGTTGGATTCGGCGTACTAGCACGTGTTGGCACAAAACATCGAGGTCACCCACTGCACTCGCTTTGCCCCCTACTGTCATCCTATTAGTAGCACTTAACTAAAGATTAAGGAAATGGTTGCAAAGTTCCAAATTCATAAAATCCAATAAACTTACACCCTACTATGCACTTAAAGAAGGAAGCTAGATGAACGGTAAGATAACCCGCATTAAGCTCACTGAGCTTTGCAATCCGAAACACATTGCTTGAATCACATCCTACCCAATTTAAGGCATCACATAGAATGCCCACAGTTTCATTCGAGATTAAATCTGTAAATTTCGCCCAGAGAACCCTTATTGCATAGCTGTTTTAGGAAATCCAATTCTTGTTCGTTATTTTCAGGCAAGAAAATACTCGTAAAAGCAAAGGACGTCAGAATAGATGTATGCACTGTAAAGAACGAGATTCACACCGTAGATGGTGCACAGGTGCCTAATAAGCCTTAAAAAACCAGCGAGGAGCATCAATTCAGGTAAAGAAATTTGTAATACCACTTTCCTTTACAAATACCTGATCGCGAAGTAATTAAAACTACCTTTAAACTATAACATCCGTTAACCACGTGGGACTCAACCTCTTATTCAGTAATTTGGGCATGAAAGGTGGTAACTTCGATTTTCACAGCACTTATTAAGACACCAACTACACCACATACTGTGGTCACCATAAGTGGATATGAGCATAGCATATTACAAGCGTAATTTTGGTCGGTAAATAGAAAATAGCGTCCTTAAAACCATCAAAACCAAGTCAAATCAACAGAATAGGTAGATAGGATGGGTGAAAATATACAGTCCTGTAGACAGCCAGGTGGTTTATCGAACGTTTTTGAGCGAGAACATTATTATATTCTCGCTCATGAACGCGCTCTCTAAAACAAATGATTATTATGCACGCACATATGACAAACAACACACGGGACAACTAAGTGACGCTTAAGTCTCAGTTTAGTCAAAATCGACCCGATTTCGCTTTCGTATTAGGGTTCTGTTGTACACCCACCACACGTTTTGAGGAAATTCTCCGAGTCCATGCAAGTTACAAACCAGTTATCAAAACTCCCAAAATAAAAAGTAACGGGATAAAATTATATAAGTTGCCGAATGCAAAGTTAAGTAAGGTGACAGGAGACATCATTTAACGGTGAAATTTCAGTGCATTTCGAAATGGTTTGCATATTATCTAGATTGTACGCGCAAAAATTCGTAACGCATTATCATCTACGGTCAGTGAATTGATTCTTATATTTTTTAATTCGAAATAATTGTCTGTGATCAATAATAAACGAATAACTACTCCCAATGCGTCCTGCCGAAAATATATTAAATAACGATCGTACACTTCTTTTTTGACTGTTTTGCTGGATTTTAAGTCTAGTAAAACCCAGCTGACGATTTTCATTTTCCTGTACAATTACTTAATCTGCATCCTATTGTCGATTTTTTTTATTCGAGTGCTCCTGGACCAGCATTTTGGGTACCATTGTTGGCACACGCTACAGTGAGGTCTATGTAGCATTAACACAACAAAATTATCAAAGTACTTCCAAAATAAAAACCCCGTAGTATATATGGTAGGCTTCGAGTAAAATACCAATTTCACCTGCGAATATATGTTGCCACGCCTTTGGTTTTCACAATCTTTTTATCATTTTGGAATTATGGCTGCCCATCTTGCTGTGAATGTACTACCTTATGCACTTTGACATTCATATTTTTTGCATAACCTTTCTGAGAATTCCTCTTGAATTTTAGAATTTTTTTGTTCGGATTAAGAGTTTTTCTTGAGTGTGATGTGCTTTTACAAACCCCGCAATAAGTGCCATATGTGCACATGGTTACGTATCACATAATAAAGAAGTGGTGATATAAATTGATGCTATAGTAAGTGCGTTCGGATCTTAATCTGGAATCAGAAATGAGAATCTAGTTACTCACCCAATTGGCCAGTGAAAGCTTACCACGTTACTTAAATATACACTAGTTAAAATAGTAAAATGCAATTAGTTCAGTAAATTCGTATCCAACATATCGAATGTCGTTGCCGACGGTACCCAGCATGCGCCTTGCAGCGTTGTTGGCACAGAACGACTAATTATGCATTAACTAGTTTATGGTGAAAAAAGACTTGTGCATCGTATACTGCACTCTGAACTCCTCATCCCTCTTGGGCTCGGTGTCATGATGGAGTCAAGAAGACAACAGTTGGGATCGGGCGCAGGTACTGGCATGGCGTTTACCTCAGTATACTCGTACCATCACCACCACCAACATCATTCCCAATACCACCACTACTGGTCCATATACACAACACCAGCATTTCGAACAAGCAAAATGGGGTGGGCAACTCGAATCCCAACTGAGAAGCCGTGCCATAAAGGCTGCATTTAGAAGAAGCCACTACAGCCCGACCCTCCATCATGAGAGGGGGAAAGAGTTACCCCTTTATTTGGCCGCTTTCAAGGCACGGCTTCTAGCACATTGCAATAGATTAAAGCGTGTCAGTTAGTTGATAGTGAGCAAATTGGACCGAGAGAGTTGACCTCATTCTTTCTTTCCTATTCCGGGCACTAGTCTTATTCATATAGTCTCTATCAACAGACGCTGGGCAAGATTACAGTGGCTGGCAGAGTCAAACAGTCAGCCTGCACCTGTCACTCACACAATTTGTCTCCATGCGCAACACATTAGAATTTCCCACCAAAGGAGTAGAATGAGCCCGAAAGAATTGAAAACCTGGTTAATTCCGAAAATGAGCGAGACTCTAGCCAATAAAAAATGACCATGTTACGAGTCATTGCAATGTATCCAACCATGACAACCATTTAAAAGTTATTTCCGGTGCAGACGAGACCAATTTTTTGAAGTTTTGCCTGTGGACGCAGAAATTTATAATCAGAAATACATATGTATCACGATTTAAAATCGTCATTATGAACCCCACTGGGGTCGCTGAGTTTTTGAGAACTGGTTCAAATGTATTCTCCAAATCAGTCAAACCTCCTGTTAATTTATGTTGAAATAGCTGAATATTTTTTTAAAAGTCTTGGAGATGTGACGCCTTGTGAAATGTCAGCCCTTGCTAATATTCCTAAAGGTTTTGTATTGGGATTACTGCTAATTCTGATCTACCTAAATGACTATTTAAAATTAATTAGAAGTAACAGTTCAATCTCTTCCTCGACCGTCAATGGCTTCGTTAGAGGCAGCTGCTTTATCTATAAAATAACACAATAACAATGACAAAATAAAAATATAAATCTCATTTATATCTTTTATTTATGGATATTGGTGTAAGTAAATGACAATGCAAGCCGGTTATAAAAATTGTGGCTGTACTACTACGCCGATTTCTCGAAGACCATGTATCGGCGGTACGATTTTGATGAATCTGAGGCCCAACCAAACACTCAGCTAGACATAATGGCCAATTCTTCCTAGCACCCCTCACCAAACTCTCACAGATGCCCTTGTAAAGCTTGGGTTTGCATAGAGATTATACCCAGCAACCGACGTTGAAAGTGTGCTCTAAACCAAACGGAATTATCCAGTATGTTTGTCTCTAAGCCGGTAAATATTTATGCATTTCCACGAGTTTTCCTCTTAATTTCCCTCCATGTTCCCATCTTGAATTTCCAGAGAGATGGCAACATACATTTTCGTAAGTGCTGCAGGTGAATACAAGCCAATTCCTATTGCATCGTGTCAAGCCGATTATCTTATCACGAGGCAGAGCGGTAGAAATGTGTCCCAAACAAATTTTGGCAATCCAGCCATCTACACAACTGACAGTCACTCTTGGACACAATACACACGGTCAAAGCACAATAAGCAGAATTCATTCCGTTCCATTTCCAGCCAGTATTGTCTGCATGCTTTGGTTTGGTTCCTTCAATACCTATGTAGGTAGACCCCAACATGAAGTCTAGCATAATTCAGTATAATTCAGTATATATAAGGGAGATAGGCAGAGCCTTTGAAAACCCTATTTACAGATAGACGCTAGCAAAACAAGCAAATGTTACATGGTGATAGTCGTTTTAGGATATCGATCATTGCTGTCGATTAAATATATGTTCATCAAGTAAAAATGCATCAAGTCTTCTTTTAAACATTTCAACACTTTCAGCCTGAACAACCGAAGCTGGCAGTTTGTTCCATTCTTCAATCACCCGTTGGGAAAAGAAGTTGGCCCGCATTTATAGTTTAGCCTGTTTTCTTTTCAGTTTGTATTGGTGACCTCGGAGGCTTGTCATGTTTGCCAATTCAAAAAAGTTGTCCATCTGAAGAGCACTTTCGACTCCTCTGACCAGTTTGAAGACTAAGATCATATCCCCTCTGGATTGCCTATAAGAGAGAGGAAACATTTTAAGTCTTTCTAGGAGGCCCTCATAGGGTAGGCATTCCAATCCGCTGACTAGTTTCGTTGCCCTCCGTTGAACTTTCTCCAGCAGAGCGTAGTCATGTTTCGTCCAAGGGAGCCACGCCTGAAAACAATATTCCAACACTGGCCGGGTAAATGTTCCAAACACGCGCCCAAAAAGCTCACCGTCAAAATTAACGAAGGACCTCCTGATTGCGCCTAAGATACACACAGCTTTCTTGCGATATTCGCTCAGTGCGACGATGGTTTGAGAGTTGGTGGCGTCCATATACTCAAGTCCTTTAGAATATTTACCTCCTGGAGTTGGTGACCACTGATGGAGTACTGGTATTCAAACTCAATCAGCCTTCTGGAACTAGACCGCAGTCGGATTATTTGGCATTTGTTAAGATTAAGGTTCAGCAGCCACTCATCACACCATGTTTGCAAGCGATCTAAGTTTTGTTGTAATTTCCGCGCATCCTCCGGTTTTTCAATCGAGTTCCATAACTTCAGATCGTCAGCGAACATTACCTTCTCGCATGTCAGACAATCCAGACAGTCGTTTACGTATATCAGGAACAAAATAGGACCCAGAACGCTGCCCTGTGGAACTCCACTGTGAACGGTTTCCAAGTGAGACTTGGCGTCTCCAATACAAACACGTTGGCGCCTGTCTGTGAGAAAGTCGACCAACCATTTGAGTAGGTTGCCAGTCACACCCATTTAACGGAGCTTAAAGATCAGACGTTTGTGTGGAACCCTGTCAAAGGCTTTGCTAAAGTCAATGTAGACCGCATCGACTGACAAACCCATTTATAATGATTTTGTCCAACTTTCCACGGATGTGAGCAGGTTTGTGAGGCAGGATCGACCACTTCAAAATTCATGTTGATATTAACTTCGCAAGTGATTATCTTTAAGATGCCTCATCAGTTCCGTTTTGATTATCTTCTCCATCATTTTGCAACAGATACTTGTGAGGCTGACTGGTCGGAAACTGTTTGGTGATGTCCTCTCTCCTCCTTTATAGATGGGGGTTATGTTGGCTATCTTCCACTCGGTAGGCAGAGCCCCCGCCTCCATCGAACTTTCAAATATCTTGGAGAGCGGAGAGGCCAGCTGGTCTGTGAGTTCATTGAGAAATTTTGCGGATATACCATCTGGTCCAGGTGATTTAGTTGGCTGTAGCTGTTTCAGAGTTTTTCTTACTGTGTCCATCGGGAACGAAACCGTGCTTATTTTGTTTGTAGATGTGGCAGTACTGTAGTATTCGTCCTCATCAAAAGGTGGTTCCTCGGTATACACTGACATAAAGAAATTGGATAAGAGGCTGATTTTATCAGAGTTATCAGTTAACCTGTTTCCCTGATTGTCTTTAAGACAAGGAATGCAGTCGCGATTTCGTTTTGCCTTATTAACGTAAGCATAAACCTTTTCGAATTTCTTGGTATGTCTTTGACTATTTCTGACTCAAAGGCTGATCTTTCTTTTCTCAGAAGATTCCGACACCGATTTCGTTGTTTCTTAAAAGCGGAAAAATGTTCCGGTTTTTGATATCTGGCATATGTTCTCCACAGTTTTCTTTTCTTCTTGAGATTCCTTTTTATTTCTGATGTCACCCACTCTGGTCGGGAGATGCACGATCGCGTTTTAAGTGGACAGAATTTCTCTCCCAACTGCTGAATCAATTTAGTAATGAAGAACCAGGCAGCATTTGGGTCAGGTCCATGTGCAGGGCTCCAGTCTATCCCATTCAGTAATTCTTTCATTTTGGGATAATCCCCTTTCCATACATATCTCTCCCTAACTGCACGACGTTTGGGTACAGAGAAATGACTGTACTCCCAAGCAAGAACACCATGATCACTTCGTCCAAGCGGCACGTAAGAACTTAATGCAAGGATGCAATTGTAATCTCTACTTATGACTAGATCCAAACAGCTTGACTGCTGCCCATTTCGGAACCGCGTCTTCATTGTGACATGTTGGGTAAGAAACTCGTCATTTACCAACTGAAGTAATTTCTGTTCGAATGAATTTTCCGATCGCGAGCAGTACATTGACACCCAAGCGATATCGGGAGCGTTGAAATCTCCAAGTATTAATAAATGTTTGCTACGGCAGATTTGTTTTACCTCTGTGATGAGTGCTTCGTCCGTGTCCGTTCGCTGTCCTGGGGATCGAGATATCACGGCAATATGGAGGTCTGGTTGGTTTGGGACTTTCACTTTACAACAAATTATTTCTCAAGACGAGATCCTATTTGGCGAGGGCCCATCCGGAATGAAGTCAATGCCTTCTCGTATGAGCATTGCGATTCCACCACCCCTACGTCCGTTTCTATCCATGCGGATAAGCTGAAAACAGTCTATTCTGACTTCTGTGTCTGCGATTTGCTCATTAAACCATGTTTCAGTAAGAGCTATGCAGTCAGGTTGTAAATGGTCCACGACCAGTTTAATTTCATCCATTTTGTTCAATAGACTCTGCACATTTGTGTACATTATTTTAATCTTGTTTTCTTCCCTCGATTTCTGAAGATTTTTAGTTCTTTCTTCCACATGGCGATTTTTGCTAGATATTTCACCCAGTCTCCTGTCTGGGTTCAAATCTATAGGCATTTGGTAGGGCTTTTGACCGGCGTGGTTGCCATCAATTTCACCGGATGTTCCCATAAAAACGAGCACACCGTTTTGACTATTTTTTTTTCCTACAATTTTAAAGTTTTGTTCCTCCTCTCATTGACGTCTTTTCAATTCTGCTACCAGTGCCCGCATTTTCATCCGATCGATGGGAGAGTAATCCGGCTGAAATATACTGCATGATGATTCTATTGCAGTCGGAACTTTCGAGAGAGCAATAGATCTACCTACTGTTTGCTCCCCAAGACGACTTTTAATGGTCTTGGGCGAACCTCATGCGTTTCATTTTTAACGAGAGGCCCCAATCGAAAGATCTTTTTGATGTCGACTGTCACACCAGTTTCTTGCGTATCATTCAATAAATTTTGAAATATCAGCAGATCCTGTTTGACCGTTTCTTTTGGCGTTTCCCCAGTAGCCTCCGAGACTCCCTGAACTACCAGACAAAATGATCTGTCAGGGAAAAAAAACTAGTTTCTGCATCCTGCTTTCCTTTAGTGATGGAAGTTTGAATCATGCCCTTTGTTACAGTCTTTAATACTGTGTTCAAATTGGTCTTCATTGATGAGCCTGTTGGTTGATTTGCAGACATCTCTATGGACCTTTCAAACAGCGTGAGTTCTCCTGACAATGCGTTTGCTCGAATAGCACCCGGAAAACCTGAATTTTGGTTTGTGGCATCCAGGTCTGTCGATAAGTCACAGGCCACTTTTCCGCCATTACTTTGCTGGCTACCATGCCCTGCGTCATTGTAGTTCGATGGACACGTAAAGAGCATGCTGCCGTCGCTCGTCCGTGGCATTAAAGATACCTTACGATTACTGTTTTTCGACTTTTCAGAGACCGTTGATCGCTGATTTAATTTTGTGCAGTCGGATTCTATGTGCACCAGATTTCCCGAACCTGGGGAATCGCAAGACATAATTTCCTCCTCGCTTATTTCTTTCTGGTCATCTGTATTTCAACTGGTCATCTGCATAGCCGCAGATTTTTCTTTCAAACGAAACTAGGAGTGTACACGCCTGCCATCTGGAACTATCTGCTTAACGGGACCAGGAGCTGGATGGCTAACAAAAGAAAAACTGGGACGTGCCTATTATGAGTTAGAATTGTGCGGACACGACGGAATCTTCTTTGCTGAATAAAAAGGCATGGGGTCCGGAGACCTTTGAGTTCATGACAGACCTCGACGCTAGTGTTTGCTCATTGGTGGATAAAAAGAAGCTCGCTCGTCGATCTGGTATCGTTGTCAGGAGTGACTTAGTTGCACCAAGAACTCAGTGAAGTTATATAAAGGCAAAATGTTCGAAGTTTGCCTTCGACTGCTCTGTTCTGAAATAAAAAGCTGAAGCTCTCCTAATCTATTTTTTTCTGAATTCAAAAAGAGCATTGGATGACGACTAACTAATTTTTGTTAGTTGTCTCCACGATGAATATCAGAACTAAGAACGAGCTATTCGACCCAATTCTCTTCGCTCAAAGTTGAAACGTAAAAATTTTTCGGAAATATCCGTTCTACACTCTACAATATAACGCAAAGTAATGTAGCTAAAAATCTTGCAAAAAAATATTTCCCCAACAACAATGGAAGAGTAGTTAATAGACTGGCATATTCTCTCTTCTGAAAACCTTATTGAGAAGTCGGATTTGGACAAAAAGTATTAAACATATTCTATGAAGAATCACTGCTCATTTTTAGACCAAAGAAATCCAATGGCCTTCCCAGCCATGAAGACAGAGGGTCAAAGAGTTTATACAGGAAAAACTATATTGTAACATTTACGGAATAAAAGGCGATAAGTGACAACACTACATATTAAACTACATTCGATAATGGATTTTCAGAGTAAATCTTCAGTGATGCTGTGAAAATTTTTAGGGTGTTCTAAACTTTCATGGGAAATATTACATGCACTAGCAGTCCGATACCTACTGAGAAGAACAAGTACATCTGCAAGGTATGGAGGAGCATATAGAGAGCTAAAAATTTCGATTATTCCTACCAATATTTTGTCGTACGAGAGACGGCTATCGATCTACCTGTTTACGAGGATGTCAAAACTTCAGATTGTTAAACATGCTCATGCATGAAGAAGCATTGCTGTGAAGATCTATCAAGCTTGAAGGAAAGTAAATCCCCTGACTGTACTTCCGCGAGAATACTCAGGGAACTTTTGAGAAATTTGTTAAGCCACTAACTGTTTGTTGTGAGAATCTTTTGATACCAGAATTCTGGAGTGGAAAACGGCAGAACACCAGCAAAACGAATTAAATGAATATTTGAAAATTCAGAACCACCTTTCCGATGTAAAATGCAGCCATCACAATGGACGATCGCGTGTAACGACCTAACTTTGCACGGTGGACATTGGTGTTCGGAAAAAGTATTGCCCTAACAGGACAAGTTCTGCCTACATTATTGCATATTTGTACATTTTATCTGCACACATTGTTATAATTTTATTTCATTACTAGTAATTGGTTCGACAGTTCCTTACCAGTGCTAACCAAATATAATTCAAAAAAATTAAAAAACACACCGAGAATCTGACCATTTCCAAAGACGAAGTATATCACTGCCCAGTATCATGGGCACGGCACTGATTTCCCATAAACTTATCTGTGATGGAACAAACCTTCACTGGATCAAAACCAAATAGTATTCTTCTGCGACAGCCGAAGGGGATGCAGTGTTTCCTAGTTTATTTTACATCGTTTGCCTCTTGAACCAATATCAGAGAGTAGCCCAAGATGCTGTTTATATTCCCAGTCTTTTGTTAGGGAAGACATAAAGGCGTTCTAAACAGGTGTTGCAGTCTACACAGATTAGATTATACCGATCTAAAGGTTTCGTGGAACGGTGTTCCACAGGTACACGAGATTTTCTACTGATGTTAAACATTTACCGAGGGCTCTTTGGAGCTAATATTTGACTCCAGTTGCTACCTGACCATTTTCACTTCCATGTTTCTGATAAGTCAAAGGATAGAGCAGGTAGAGTCAAAGAGAGGCATGCTCAACTGCATGTCGACCTTGTTTTAGTATTCAACATAAAGCCTGTTGCAAAAAAGTGGTCATAAACACTGGTCTTGCTATTTTTATTTCTGTTAGCAGGTGCGAGATGTTGAGAAGCTTACGTTCAGTTCAGTAGTCGGTGTAGATGTTCGGTCATCACTCATGGTATGCATCGATCAACATGACAGATCGCATGAAGCCGAATAGGACGTGTGGGTACATAACCCTATTATTCGCTTTAAGAGTTTAAGAGACTGACCAACTGTCCATGACAAACACTATCACAACCTCTCGGACCACAAGCTTTTGGGAGCAGAGGTGGGATCTGGACACCGGGCGAGATCAGAACGAAATAAATATTCGTTGTAACAAGATCCTGGTGTGATGGTCCAACCACCAGAATGACTAACCACTTCTGGAGGCTCCATACACCCCGTGCATAATGTTACCACACTCATAAAAATGAACTGTCTGGTCTCGAAAAGCTTAATAATTTGTCCGTTTTAAAGCCAATAATTTAGGCTAAATTAAATCTTGTATTTTTGAAAGCGTTTTCTTATCTTGTCAATATAGTGATAACTTTGCTTTGTCGAGCAATTAAAAAAGAGGCCACCAGCAATCTTTGGCACTCCTGACCAGAGTGGGTGATGGAGAAAATATGCTTACATACTTTTGGTTTGGTGCTAAAGGAAGTCCTGATGATCACACTTAGATTTCGGAAACGAATTCCTAGTTATCTGGTCGAACTTCGAACAAAGACGACAATAAATGAGGGTTGGCTCGAGAGGTATATCAGTGGTTTGGTAAGTACAAGTATGAGCAGCAAATGACAGTTGTAATACTTTCTGCTGGCTTTTAACTTCGCAGCTGGTCTAATGCGTATTTTATATTCGCCTCATACATGATAACGCTTTAATTTACAGTTATAGCAGACAGTGGAAAGTTTTCCTGTTTTTCTGAGTAATATCTTGCCTGTAGACGGACAAAAAGTTGACGATCGAAAATGTGATCCCACTTAAAAAACGGGAGGTAAGGACTACCGTAATAGGATAATTGTAGTAGATGCAGATTGATGAGCGAAGTAAGCGAAATTGTCAGAAATCTTGTGTTAGGAAACCAAAGGTAAACAACTTATGTTTACATCAGTAACATGTTTAAGTACATCAATAAAATGCGGGAAACGAGGTCAAATTTTAAACACCGAAAATCGGGAGCGGTAAACGAGCGGAAAAATTAAAACAGATCCTTCTTTAGATGGTGTTGGCAAACGGAACTCCAGAACCCGATGACCAGTCACATTGAAGGTGAAAGGGTAAAAAGTATATCGTGAAATCCAACTACCATAATGTCTGCAACTAAGAATACATTACAATTGACAACGTTGCTAGACTAATTCCTAAACCAAAACCTAGGCCTAAAGCCTAAGCCTAGGCGTAAATCCCTGAACCTAGCCCCCTAACCATCATCCTAGCCCTGATCATAATCTCTAACGCTCATGATAGCCCTTAACCCGAACCTCATCCATCGAACCTAATCCTAACTCTAACCATAGCCCCTAAGCCTAAACCGAACGCTTACCCTTGTGGTAACACTTGCCAGAGACGTGAGGAGAATGAGCGAAATAGAATGGGGTTAGATTCAGACTGCCCAATCAGCATAAGTATTTCATATAAGTAAAGGCTAGGTGGGGTCATATATCAGATCTCCACCGATATATTGTCTATTAATGATGTAACCGAGTGATCTAACATATAATTATCTTCAGATTTTGGCTATAGAGCTTAAAGACGCAAGGCAAGACAGCAAACCTGACGACTTTTCGTGTATTATGCGATTCATAACTATTATCTACTTAGACCTATCCGATCATAGACGTACTTTGGATACACAGCATAAACACGTTTCATGAGTAAGCTCACGTACTCTCGTCTCATTCTTCAATGTACGAAGCGGTCATCAGTCAGCAATAATGGATTTTGAAAAAAATTAGGTAATGAAGTTTCGGCTCTAGTTCCAGAGTCCACATTAACGTAAAGGGTTATGTTACACAGAGAAGAAAGCCAACTGAAACTCCCACTACCCCAGTTTTTCAAAACTATGAACAGAGGAGCTATTTTCGAAACTTTCTAACCCGTTAGGGTGGTATAATGCGCAAGAACTTTTATAAGCCTTTTTTTATTTTCATTGCTCTTATTTTTAGAGCATTAAAGTCAGTACTTCAATTGTTTGCGCACAAAAAGTGGAATGCTACATAGAAAAAAAATTAGCGACTCATAAGGCAACAGTTTCGAAAGGATTAAAGAGAACAAGGTATGGGGACCCTGTAAGCCATACGACATATATCCAAAAAAATACAGACTTGTTTTCATTTGCCACAACAAATAACCTGCGTGGGAATTCTCTGAAACTTCAAGGAACCTTATCACACCTCGATGTTCGTCACCATTCCTTTTCACAGCGAGTCGTCGGTGCCTGGAAAGGACTCCCAGAGGACGTCATACGGGCGGACACGACAGGCACATTCAAACATAAACTGGATTTATATTTGCTTGAAAAATACCGTTCATTCTTCCAGGAAGGCACTGCTACATCACACCAAAGCTTCGCACATACCTACAGATAACGGGGTAATAGGTAATCTTCGATCCTTCAGGATGACTGTGCCTAGATCCCAGTGTAACAGAACTATTGTTCTTTCTATGTAAAAATGTTACTCACAACTTTATAGTAACATATTTATTTTAAATGGAATATCTTCGATGTGCTTTATCCCACCTGGATGTTCGTCGCCATTCGTTTTCATAGCAAATTATTGCTACCTGCGACGGACTCAAAGACGACGTCTTACTGGCGGACACGACAGATACATACAAACATAAACTGGATTTATATTCGCTTAACCACTACCGTACATTCTACAGGAAGGCTCTACAACATCATAGCAATGTTGTGCATATACAGGTAAAAACATTTTTTTCTTTATATGCAGATGTGTTCCTCACTAATCTATAGTAACATAATTATTTTTACTGCAATATCTTCGATGAGCCTTATCCAACCTGGATGTTCGTCGCCCTTCGTTTTCACAGCAATTTTACAGTGCCTGGATCGAACTGCCAGAGGACGTCATACGGGTGGACACGACTGCCACACTCGAACATAAACTGTATTTATATTCGCTTGACAATTATCGTTCCTTCTTACAGGAAGGAACTGCTACATCATACAAAAGCTTTGCATAAACATACAGATAACGGTGATATCTAGTATTTGACATAGGTAATCATCGAAACTGTGCCCAGACTTGACTGTTAAAAACAATTTCCTTCTACTTTAATATGTTATTGACTACTTTGCAATGACGTGTATTTTGACTGCAATTTTGCAGTTAAATATTTTTTTATTAATAGGGTCTTCAACGGCAATGCCTATTACCCTTAAATATACTAAACTATACTAAACTATCTTCTTGTGTGACTGAAAATGGGTGGCGCCATCCCCGCACCTATTTTTGATTCTGGGAAACGAAAATGGCCAACTAGTTTACAAAGACCCACCGGCCTACCAGAAACCACTAATACAGAGGCATTTGGGAACAGCAGAGGCATTTCGAATAGTTTATGCAAGGAAATCCTGTGTGTACCGCAGAACTTTGTGAGGGTCCTGCAATGGCCATGACTGCACCCATGATGTTCAAGCCTTTAGTTTTCCCAGGAATGAATGAGTGACCATGCAAATGTTTCTTCGACACAAGCCTTTTTACGCTGGACCCGAAAGTTGATATCCCTGTTTGAACTCAAACCGTTTCAAAGCCTCATACAGAGGAACTTCGAGAAGGCCTCAAATTTACCATAGCCAGAAGTCAAATAACCTACCAAGTGCATCCAATGTTTTGTGACTTCCACCCTCTTACCCTCATCCTATACTGCACATCCCAACTCTCTCCCCACAAGCACCACTCACCCTCACCTAATGAGGTCGATACTTGCATACTCTAAGTATCATCTCATATTCCCACCTAATTGCGTGCTGAGCACAACTCAATTTCTCCAACTGTCCACAATTATAACTTACCTCCTTTACCGTACAGATGCTCAAGCCAAAGGATCATTTATCGGGAGCGAATATAAGCTCATCAAATGGTCTTCTGAGTGCTTCTATATGAAGTTTAGCCACTGTTAAATGACACTAGGCCCTCAAAAGTAATTCAGGCTTAAGGCATTCACCCTCTAGCTACTGCTAACTTTTTAATGGGTGATAAGGTGAGACACCTGTGGGATAAAAAAAGAGGTTACACATATTCCACTGCACATTCAATTGAACAAATTAGTAGCATTGAAAAACAACATCTATCAAACGCCACTTTTAGTTTGAGGCTTTCTGGATGTCGACAAAGTCTTGCAAATTAGAAGACAAGGGGTTCACTGGAGATACCCTGGCAAGTATAAGATTTTTGTAACTCGGAACATTAGCCATTTGCTGCTTATTATAAAATACCCTTGTCCGCGTTTTTTAAATTTCCATTTTTCGTCTGCTGCTCGCTATAAAGTATCACAATGTTGTTTAGAGTATTAAACTTAGAGGGTGGACGCTCGCTTGTTGCACACCCCGAGGACCACGTCACTGCGTCAGTCGCTGCTGTATTTTTTCTCTTATTCATGCATCAAAATTGCGTCCGTTGATCACATTTGCTGTAGAGTTAGACCGAGAACTGTTTGGTAGTATGCAAACACTGTGGGATCGATGAAAGGACAGCCTCCGTCAATTTCAAATATGTATAAATTGCGTTTTTAAGCGAAAAGCATAATGCCCTGGAAAACCTTAATGAATTTTAATAGAAATTATTTCCAAGTCAGGGTATAGGGTCTCAACCTGTTCTAAAACTTACTCCACTGTGACAAAACATAATTTGCTCTAGGTTAAATGCTGCTTGGAAGTTTATTATTAAAAGTACTTTAAGATGTTGCCAATGGGAATTACTAATTCCTCTCAAAGTACGATACATTTGTAGCGAATGTTTTGCGACAGTGGCGAGGAAGTGCCGTTGATAAACTCAAAACCGTTAACAGCATTTATTTTTAATTTTTTGCTTAACATTTTGAGGGAATATACGGTGAAAATAGAAGCCATTACTGGAAAATGTTTCCGACATTCAGATTGAGTCAAAACAGACAGACTGAAGAAACCATTTTAACAAGTTCACACTATGAGCTAATCTCGATTTAACGCCACATGGGGAAGATCTAAGATGTGCTGTCGACTCAGTCACCCCAAGGAGAAACTACACCTAGCACTCCATCCACACTGACTTGGTCGAAGTCGGAAATATTCACACGGTTGGTCGCACAAGCGGAGCACGTTTACTTGATCTCCAGCTTTGCGCCTCTTTTTGGACCTCAACAAACAGTCGAACGGTGGCGATGAGTGATGGAAAGGTGTACTAAAAACAATAGTAAAACGCTCATGAGGATCGGTGTTGGTGAGGCGCTCACGGATCGTGTTGTGCCTTGGGGCGAGCCCCGCCAGCAACGGCACAATGGCAGACGCTACAACCAACGAAAAAAGAGCAAACCGGCGACTTCTGCAAACAAGCTTGTTGGCTGCAGGGGAGCTTAGCGCACAGGCGCATACTCGCGTAGCTCCATAAATCGGAAAAAGAACGGACGCTGTTATGTGGTAAAACGCGATATTACAGTCCACACGAAGGTTCAAGGATACCTTCATTCCTAAATTTAGCAGTATCCGAAAGCACGGTCTAACCCAGACAAACACGTACGTAAACATGGTCAAGTCACGCAAATGATCCTGGTGTTTGAATAATATGACCGACAAAGGCAAGGGAGACTGGGATGGCCATTTCTGGCTTATTAGCCGTCATCAGCCAACTATACTCAACCCCAGCCAATGCAGCGCCCGAGGCTCAACCTCGCGACCTGTTGGTTAAGAATCCAACGCTCTACCAACTGCACCGTGAGCTCGTTGTCTTGCCGGTTTGTATCGAAAATATTAACTATGGAAAGTAGGCGCTCACAGTTCTTGCACGGGACTCACTCGTCCCGTTGTATCTTGGGGCTCACTCTCGAGCCCTGCCAGCAGCCTCAGGGCGGCTAATGATATAGGCAGGATAACATGACTGCAAAAACAAGGGAGAATGGAATGGCCATTTCCTCCTTATTATCCGTCATCAGCCGGCCACACCTAAACCCAGGTGCTGCGGAGCCCGAAGCTCGAACTCGCAGCCTGTTGGTTAGAAGTCCAACGCTCTACCCACTGCGCCATCATGGGGTTTACTGGTATGTTCAAACATCTAGTTTGATTGTCATCGTAAATGGGTAGTTTCAACGTCATTATATCGAAATCCAGAAGTTAGTTATTCTCTCCAGTAAACTTTATCCACAAATATTTAAAGGGACTAAGGACACTGGCAGATTTACCCAGCAAGACCTAAAACTACAGTATTTGAACTATCTTATGAACAATGATGACGGCAATTGAGAGGATTAGGTTTCGGCAACTAAAATTCTTTTAATAAATATCTGATTTGGAAAATTTTGATAAATACATAGAACAGAATCCATATTTATGTGCAATCGATTGAAAACGCGGAAAGTTGTGAAGTATTTAACACGATTTAAAGGACGATCTGAACCCACCGTAATCAAACAGCAGAATTACCTGGAAAGAAATTTGACAAACGGAAAGTTGTCCTCATATTTAAAAAATGGTATTTTTACGATTGAACATTAAAATTATGCTTAAATTTATTAGTCACTGACTAGTTTGTGAACTCGCGGCCTTATGCAACTTTTTATTTCCAGGAATTCCCTATAGGCAAAATAAAAAAACAGTCAGTTCTCGTGAAACTGCGTTGAAATCTATACTTGAGCTGTAGACTTCGTGTCAATGCCCATCCTACAAATTACACTTATTCTTAAGGGAAATTTAAGGGCAAGCTACATTAAAGGATTTTTTTAAAACGTGATTCTACTTGTGCTGCTTTATTTTCACGGACAAACTTTCTGTATATTTAAGACCTAGGTTTACTCGGTTACAGTGATTTTTTGATGACTACGGAATTTTTCGCTTTCCCAAGAAAGGTGGTACTTATAAACAATGCAATGCCTATTTTAATATTTAGAGTAGCGAAAATTCCCATTGAAAAATCCAAAAGAAAATTTAACGGGCATACGTTAGCTTTCGAGGAATTCTCGTCAGGCCTGAACATTTATATCACTGTGTCACAAAGTCAAATATTCGGGTAAGAAGAAACATCGTACGGTTGTCAGGGTGGGGGAGGGAGGGGGAAAGAAACAAAATTGAAGTCCGTTTGCTGATCATGGTCAGAGGAATGGTGGCCACTGGGACAGGTAATTAGATCGGGCGGCTGAATTGGTGACTTTCGGCCACGGTAATTGCAGTTCCTGTATAAAGTTATTTTGAGCGCACTGGACCGAATTGCCCAGCTTGATTGCAGCCGCTTCTGCTGTAGCCAACAGACCCTGTCCAAGGAATTTTGAATAGGTTGAGGGGACCTTGTAAATTACCTGGAAGGCCTCTTTGGTATCTACACGATGGTCTGTGTCTAACACATGTGCGAGGATAGAGCTCTTCATGTTCTTTATCTACCACTTTCCTAACCATGCTGGAAGGTGTTCTCGTACTCTTTTGGACAAACGCAAGCTCCTGCGACCAATATATTCTGCCCTACAGGAGCAGGTGTAAGAATAAATGCACATTGAGGTGGTCTGGGCTGACATTTTGCCCTTGCTCCCTCCGTATAGGATTGGAGTAGTCGAGAACAGCGCCGTACATGGACATCGGCTGCTGGAAAGGCGCTTGACACAGTTTGGCTTAGGCATCTTCGTAAGAGTTCACTTGCTGCGTCCCCTTGAAATGGGACCCTGATGAATAGTTGGTTCTTGCTTGCCAGTAGCACCGGTGGCTTCGGCGGTCTTTCGGTTATATTCTTAGTAATAAATCGATATAGATATGCAGTCTAATATGTATTGCATGTTTTCAATTCGCTTAAAACTGTGCATTATTATTTCAAAACTTTGGATCATTTGCTGACGCCGGTTTGCTAATCATTTAGTTTCGTAAATTTCAGCGTTTTGAATCAGATAGGTCACATACTTTAGGTCCCTAGCCTTTTTCTGAGATAATGGAGGAGGAACCCCTGAATAGTTAAAAATGCGCTAATATTATTGGTTTTTTAGCAGCCACAACAGACATAATCAGTTTACCAGGCAAGAAGAACCGGCTGTAGGAACTAACACAGACTGATATCTGCTGAATTAGATGAGGTAGAAAATAGGCAGCTCGGATGTCCCTTTTCGAAGACTTTTGCACAAAAATAGGCCAAGAGTCTAAACCGCTATTTTAACTCGTAAGCCCTATTCCTGATGAATGTTTTCTGTATTTGCTGCGTCGGTTGTGAGAAGCCGCCTGCGACTACGGTAGTTTCAACCTGCCGGTGCAATCAGTCCTGACGTCGGCGGAGGACAACTAATCCTTTTCGGCCTAAATGCGTCTCGGTATCTCTGCCTTGTGAACCCTTTGTCAGGTCACCTCTAGCCTTACTGACCGTGGTGTTCGCAAAGTTACCATATTTTATCTTAAAGATGATGTTTAAGGGTCAACTAGGAGGTCAATCGTGTCTTAAGAAAGTTAGAAAGTAGAGCAACATGTGACCTAATTAGAGCATTATAACGTGTCTACCGAGAACAAAGTCCTTGCGGAACCTATCAGAAATCTTGTTCATATAAGAAAGCGAAAGTTGCGGGCAAACTGCTTTACCCTAAGTTGAACTGGACTTAGCAAGCCTTAGTTAAACTGGGGCTTAAATCCGTTTACTCTTGTTTTCTGATTCTATCAAAAGGAAACGAGAGAAATATGATGTTTCTCATACCTTTGGCAGTAGGGATGCCTTGTATGGCAGCCTAAACAGGACACACGAATAGCAACCACCCCGCCCGTTTAAAATACGTGGCCTCACGGTAAAGTTCAGGATGGGTAAGCATACCCATGTCTTAGCACTAACACTCACCCTAACATAACAGATAACTGTCAACTTAAGCTCAACCGTAGCCCTACGCTATACCTTAACCCAACAGCTGATTCGAACATGAACTTTAAACTTTAACATAATCATGGCTCTAGCCATAACCTTAAACCCAACTCTCAACTTAATCATAAACCGAATTTACCCGGAATTGGGCGCAAAGCCATATGTATTGTTGGCGGTTCCTATTCCCGTGTCCTGTGCAGATGGCCATAAAGGGCATATTTTCCCCTTGTGCAGCCCATCGCAACCGACATGACCGGAAGAGAGAGGGGTAAAGACAGTAAAAATTATTGCAAATATAATTTTTTGCAGAAGGAACTAAATAAGGGCTTTTACTAGAACAGTATTCTAAGCTGGTTTGCGTTAAAACGAACCGTCTAGGCTCAGGTTGCTTTCAACATCATTCAGTCAGTCGGTAGCAAGAACTACCTCAAAAGCTCATTGCCTTAGTCCTCCAGTCAAAGTCTACGTATCAATTAGGTTATTGAGCATAGTCATCTGGAGGACAGCATTGCTACAACGCAGACCGGCAAAGAACAGATTTTACTGCCAGACCCTTATTTGAGAGAATACAGGAAATTTGAATTCGTACAGAAAAAGCGATGCAGTGGCAGCCGCTTAGCTTTCGAAATGCATACCGAAAACAGCACATAGGAATTAATAGCGGAAGAACAATATGCGATGAAATTAACCATTGACAGGAGCGTCCACACTGTGGATTTTGCAGAGACAGTAAAGTGACCCGCCACCAATATCTAAATTCAGAGGAGGTCAGTCATTTGTCCTTCAGTTTACAACCTGGTCATAAATGTTTGACAAGAAATATCGTTCATGATTTAATGTTCTGTTCTGCTCGACGGACGAGATAAGCGCTTATAGTGTCATGCAAAATACGAAACAATCCACAAATAGCAACACCAGTTTGTCCTTCACTGCGGCACTTTTAAGAGTACCATCCACAGAAATTTAGAGAAATGCCGTGTTCAATGTAAACAGCCTGTTTGGCCGCAGAAGCTTCAGTTGAAAGATACAAATCGACGAGCAGAACTCTCTTAGGAATTCGAGTATAGAAGGAGGTTCGGCAGATTCTCTTAAACGATAATCGCAATAATTTAGGACGGAGTGATTAAGAAGACTCATTTTTGGGATGATGGCAACCTGCACTATTTGGTTCTGAGTCCGAGGCAGAGGGACCTAATGGTTTCAGTTTGAGTTGGTACTAAACGGACATAGATAGCTGGACCGTCTATTGCGCGGAATGTTTCGGGTGAGCCTATAACACCGAACTAAATAATTTATCCCATTATAGAACATTCCTAAGCCAACGGTTTTGACAAAATTTGGTTCCTGTGTTAAACGGTCTTGGAGTATGTCGCAATGGGACGAAAACATCAAATTCCATTCAAGATATTATAAGGAGTATAAATGTATAGCACAGCAGTCCCATCATAGGCTAAAAATACTAACAGAAACTTCATTTACGTTTTTTTGATGTTTTCGCTGCCCTAAATAGCGTAACTAGTTGACAGAACTGGCATTACGCGGTTATGCCTAACACTTTTATGGCTGACTTCAACCAAAATATTCTTTAACATTTTCGATTTGACCCCACGAAGTCTTGTTCCGGGCACGTAAGTCCGATCTCGCACTTAGTAATTTGCAAAATTGTTGACTTTCTGTTCATGTCTGGAATTCATATATCAGAAGCTATATGGCAGTTCGACCGTCGATTTTGACGAGGTCCACCGTATGCTTCACACCAGGTGGTGCAGGGACGGTGACTTGCGCGTGAATTAGTTTTAAGTGATAGTCGCCTTGCACTGCAGCTACCGTACTCTCTCCTCCTCCCCCACCTGAGCCCGGTGTCAAGACACAATCAAGAAGACCGGAGATGGGAGAGGGCACAGGTGGCTGGCGCTGCCGGAGCCGCCCCTGGGCATACCACCACACCTGGCTCGGATCCCACAGAGTGGGAGTGCCATAAAGACCACATTAAGAAGGAGCCATTGCAGCCTGACTCTCAGTCCGCCAGTCAGCCACTCCACACAAAACACACAATGGGCTGACCACGCGGTCCGAGTTATCCCGTCAGTTGGCAACCTTCCAAGCCACGGTTTTTAGCGCACCGTGATCGTTTTAAGCGCGTCAGATTGTTTATAGTGAGGAATATGCGCTGAGCTGTCGACCTCACTCTCTCCCCAACCCCCACCATCAGACACTGTCCGAGCCGGTCAGTTGCCTGATGTGGGAGTGGGCGCATTGGCTGACGGATCGGCGTACCCGTCTTCGCGCGCCACAGCACGACCTGGCCCCCATAATGCACAAACCAGGATTCGAAAACACAGGGGATATGGAACAGCCATCGCCGTCTGACTCCCAGTCAACTGGTCAGCCACTTGACACACACAGCACATACACTGAGCCGACGGCGTGGTCTGGTGGAAGCGTCAGATTGGCAGACTTCCCAGCCACGGTTTCTAGGAAACCGTGATATAATCTGGTAAATGGTGATTGTGAGGGCGTTGTCGATGTATTAGTGTAGGTAGTGTGCACTGATGTAGCTTAGCCTCCGATGGTTTACCGGAGGTTGTCGTGGAGGCGCATGTGTCCTAATAGGCCCATGCGGTGTGTAAATGTGCGGGAGCAGTGAGGGCAGTGAAGTTGGGCGCGTCGACTGTATGTCGGAGCCCCAGGCACTGGTTCACAAGCCTCCGTGCGATGGATTCGCAGGTGACCGACTAGGCCGATGCGTGAGTTGAAGTTGCGGGCGCAGTGTGGGCAGGAGAAATCGGTAGAGGCTGAGAGGATGTCATTCATGGCAGTGGGAGTGGTAGGGGCGCTAAGAATGGCAGGAGCGGAGGGTGTGCATGGTGTATCGGTGTTGTCGGCATTGTGGTGAATTCCGCTGTCATAGATGCGCATGTGACCGAATAGGCGCATGCGATGAGTGAATGCGCGAGGACAGTGAGGGCAGTGGAGGCGAGGATCTCTGCTGTGTGATGGTGCTCCAGGCACTGGCTCACCGGTCTCTGTACGATGTATTCTTAAGTGATGGACCAGGCCGATGAGTGAGGTGAATGTGCGGTCGCATTGAGTACAGCTTAGGAGAGATTCCCCATCGCTGATGGTGGTGGTGGTGGTAGCAAAGGCGAAGGCGGTGGTGGTTGCGGTGGTGGGGGTAGCAGGCGATGAGTAGATGGAGGTTTCTATGATGGTGGGAGTAATGGAATTGATGCCAGGAGTGAGGGTGGGAGAGTCAGAAGGAGGGTTGGCAGAATTTGACGTAGAAATTGGAATTGTTGGATTGTTGGTGCATTGCGTCCGAAGATGTCCAACCAGGCCAATTCGTGCGCGGAAGATGCGTTGACAGCGCGGGGATGTTGGCAGGGTCTGGGCATTGGCAGTGTTTTGGGCCGGGGCGCCGGTGACTTTCGTGCCGCTCTTTTGGCCTTGGCGGCGGTGATCCAGTTGGCCTCATATATTGCTGAACCAGTCTTCCCTGATCTTCTCCATACCGGTCTATAATAGGCGAGGTCCTACCAGGTCGCCGAGTTGATTTGCAGTTGCTTCAGCGATTTCTTCAGTGTCCTTGTAGCGTCGTTTTTGACCTTCAGGCTGGCGAGAACCCGTAGCGACACGTGTTTCGACGATGTTTCTGCTGCTGCGTGACACAGCAACGAGGGGTTCGGTATATGGACTCCCAAGAATAATCGGGGAAAAAATTTCTGAAATTATTAAGTGCAGGACATGGAGTCAGGTAATTTCGGACATGACTTTAAAGGGCCAGACCCGAAATTTCATGTCCTGCACTTAATAATGTCAGAAATTATTTCCCCGATTATTATCTGGAGTTCATATAATAGAAACCGCATAGAGAACGCTGGGGGACCCACTGAGGAGCCGAACCCCTCGTTGCTGTGTCACGCAGCAGCAGAAACATCGGCGAAACACGTGTCTGGGCTTTTAGCTAGTACCTATGTCGGAAGCACGGTATAATGACTTTTGCCATATAAGATTCATACTACTTGTAGTACTAGTGTTTGTAGAATGGGCATTACGTGGTTTATTCCACAGTGGTTGATTGTCTTCGACCCAAATTTTCATTTAAAATTTCGGGTCTGACCATTAAAAGTCATGTCCGAATCACCTGACTCCATGTCCTGCACTTAATAATTTCAGAAATTATTTCCCCGATTATTCTCTGGAGTCCATATACCAGAAACCGCATAGAGAACGCTGGGGGACCCACTGAGGAGCCGAACCCCTCGTTGCTGTGTCACGCAGCAGCAGAAACATCGGCGAAACACGTGTCTGGGATTTTAGCTAGTACCTATGTCGGAAGTACGGTATAATGTCTTTGCCATATAAGATTCATACTACTTATAGTACTATGTGTTTGTAGAATGGGCATTATGTGGTTATTCCACAGTGGTTGATTGTCTTCGACCCAAATTTTCATTGAAATTTCGGGTTTGACCCTAAAAAGTCATGTCCGAATCACCTGACTCCATGTCCTGCACTTAATAATGTCAGAAATTATTTCCCCGATTATTCTCTGGAGTCCATTTACCAGAAACCGCATAGAGAACGCTGGGGGACCCACTGAGGAGCCGAACCCCTCGTTGCTGTGTCACGCAGCAGCAGAAACATAGGCGAAACACGTGTCTGGGCTTTTAGCTAGTACCTATGTCGGAAGCACGTTATAATGTCTTTGCCATATAAGATTCATACTACTTGTAGTACTACTTGTTTGTAGAATAGGCATTACGTGTTTATTCGATATTGGTTGATTGTCTTCGACCCAAATGTTCATTGAAATTTTTGGTCTGACCCTAAAAAGTCATGTTCGAATCACCTGACTCCATGACCTGAACTTAATAATTTCAGAAATTATTTCCGCGATTATTCTCTGGACTCCATATACCAGAAACCGCATAGAGAACGCTAGGGGACTCACTGAGGAGCCGAACCCCTCGTTGCTGTGTCACGCAGCAGCAGAAACATCGGCGAAACACGTGTCTGGGCTTTTAGCTAGTACCTATGTCGGAAGCACGTTATAATGTCTTTGCCATATAAGATTCATACTACTTGTAGTACTACGTGTTTGTAGAATGGGCATTACGTGGTAAATCCTGTCAGGTTTCCTTCAATAAAAACGCGTGAAAATACAGCGTTGTTTAGTAAAAGGTTTTCTGAGCCTCCTATTCACTCAAAAAAACAATAAAAAGACCAAATATACGATCATGAGACTGCATAAGGTAGGCCAGCTACTTTATATTGCTAATTGGAGCAAAAATGTGCATTTTTCAACCACCTAAAATACACCTAGTTAGTGCTTTACTTCGTCCAATCAAGTCTTTACTCGGCACATCCACGTTTAACTTGGCCAAATGATTGTTTCGACGCCTGGACTGCCTCATCTCGGGCTCCGTTACGACATTGCACTCATCAATCGATTTTTGGAAGGACCCAGTTGACTACACCTCGACACAGACAAGCTCATAGTTTCATTCAACGTAACCTCACTATTCACATCGATCACAAAGAGCCTGACCATTGAAACCGTTGACGACCATCTTGACAACTGCTATACCAAGGCAAAAAAAACGCCTAAATGGGGACATCTTAAGTACCACCTCAAAATGTACTCTAACTTAGCAGAGACTGTATGCGAGCAAATCAAAATTACGCCGACGGAGGAGGACGGTTGCATCACTGAAGCAGTCCTCCTAAGCTTGAAAGCATTGGTGTTCAATAATTACAGGTCAGCATTTTGAGTGCAGTACATGGAGGAAACTTTCGTCATTTTTAAGCAGGAAATGGTCTGAAAATTCGATGCTCTTCTGACCTCTGTTTTTCCTGATATTCAATTCATAATGGAGGTAGAGAACAATAATCAGACATCACTGCTAGATGTCCTCGTTCATTGCAAAGCCAATGGGAGCCTGAAGACGACGGTATACAGGATGTCACCAAAACACGTCCGGTCCTCTGCTCCGCAGAAAACAGCTGCTTTGTCATAAACGCAGCTGTGTGCGCACTCTCTACAAGCGAGCTGGTACTTATTGCAACGCAGCAGCCGACCAAGTTGCCGAACTCTACTATCTGCGTCAGATGTCCGCCGTCAACGTGTACCTCGCAGTTTTATAGAACGAAATAGAAGGGCCAATCCAACTACAAAGCCAACTGAAAATAAAACCTAAATTCAGCGCGAACGTACTCGAATTAGTTGCTCATATCATGCAATCATTGAACATCACAGTCGCACGCAGACCCGAGGTAATAGTCAGGCGTCTTTCAATGAAGCCAAAGATCCCTTTCACGAGGTGAAACGAACAGTGTCATCAACCGGATCAAGTGCTGTTCCTGTGAGGTTAACTACGTTGGGAAAACCGCTACGAGGTTGCAGACCTGCGTGAATGAGCACACAGCAGCAATGCGAATAATGAATCAACTCCTGTTGATGGCATAACCTTGCACAGTTTCGCTTTCCAAGACGCTGAAGTGCTGGGACGGGGGAGTGACCAAACGGTCAGGGAGAAGTTCGAAGCCTGGCACACCCTTACTAAATTCATAATCTGCCGTGTGAGTGCCGGCAGCCCACCAAGCGCTACGAACGCAGTTCAGTAAGTAGCGTTGTGGGCGAGAATTCCGACCAAACACTGAGGTAGTCCAACCCAGACTGAACGGGAACACTAACGGCAGGAACCCAGACAGGGGCAACCGATGCCAAACACAAACCCATGAGACAAACTACCTCGTCTGAACGCATGTAGAAGCGAGCCTCCGTCGGGAATTAACTACGGTGAGGGGATCACCAGCGCGACAACAACCGAGACGTCAACACCGGCGAAGCAACCGCTGTTTACCATTTTGCAGACACATGCGAACGTGGCATGAAAGCTAGATACGCAGAGAACGGACACAAAAAACGGACGTTGCGAATGAGAGCAATGGCCCTTGTCATCTGATGTCACCCCCAACGAGAAGAACCTGCACCCTCATTACAAGTATCTCCGACCGCACGGTGCAGCGCGATTACATGGCCTCGAGGTCAGCAGCGCGACAGACAAACGAAATCAAAGTAATACTGTGACGCGCAGTAGGTATACTACTCCGACGATGGAAGCGTGTTTAACTTCGAAACGTCACGACAATAAACTCATGGTTTCTGTTATCGTCTAGGATCACCTTTTGACTAATAAACTAGAAATGGCCATTCCAGTCACTTATGTCTTTATTCGTAATATATATTTCGAATGTTCGAGAATATGCGAGGCCCAGGTAATTTTATAGAAGAAGACGGGAAGGAGTTCTCTGGGACCAGAATTTTTTTCATCCGATGTTTCGAACTCTCACGCGAGCCCATCGTCAAGGAATAAAAGACTGTACATCTCACTGCTTATTTAACTCACCTCTGCCGAGTATGACCTTCATCAGCGCCATTGATTTGTTCGCGCAGGGCCTGATATGCAGCTGGCAGATCGATATGTCTATTGGTCGATTCCGCGGTCGAGTGCCATGATTCCTGCAGCAGGCGTGAAATTCGGTCGTCTGACTTGCCCAATATTCTCACGCTGCCAAATTCAAAGTCGTGCCCTGGCGAGGATGCGTGAGCAGCTACCAAGGAGAGTTTATCCGTCCTTCTCACAGCAAGCTAGTGCTCGTGCATTCTCGTGCAAACCCGTTTTCCGGTTTCGCCAACATAATTTGCTCGACCACAACGGCAGTCTATCCGGTAAATGACGCCGGATTTTTGGTTGAGGGGGATTGGGTCTTTAGGTTGCACGAGTTGCCGGCGGATTGTCGCTTCCGGTCTATGAGCCACGCTAATCCCAAATTCGCTCACTAGTCTGGCAAATTCTTCGGATACCCTCAATTACCGAGGAAAGCAGAAATCTGCTATGACAGCGAATATCTTCCAGACTGATATTCCACAAAAAACGTGAGACGCTCTCGAAAGCAAAAAATGAAGCACTTTGGACGCTAAAGGCCGACAAAAACATTGTCATACTTCCAGCAGACAAAGGACGTTCGACTGCTATTTTGAACAAAGAAGACTACGTGAAAGATAGAACAACCTATATACCTCGTGAGGATGACATGATGAAGACGCTCGTAAACGATATAAACAAAGGCCTGGCAAGTCTTCGGAAGTCAAAAGCAATAACGCAGACTGACTTTCAAAAGATGAAACCAAAGGACACAGCACTCGCGAGATTCTATGGCCTCCCCAAGGTCCACAAACCAGGAACCCCCCTACGGCCGATCGTCTCTCTAAGAGGCACGCCAACGTTTGGTCTAGCCAAGTGGTAGTTTCAACCTCTCAAGTTTCTTACCCAGGGTTCCGCAACAACCGTCCACTCAGCTGAACAATTTATACGAAATATGCAGGGTATTCGACTTACGGACGAAGAAGTGATGGTATCTTTCGATGTGACGTCAATTTTTACCTCCATCCCACAACATCTCGCAGTCGAAACCATACAAACCCTACTAGAAGAGCACTTTGACGAGGCGGGCACAAAACTCAAAATAAGGCACCTTGTCGACCTCCTGAAACACTGTCTGAACACATTCTTTACCTTAAATGGAACCGTGTACGAACAGGTCAAAGGTACTCCGATTGGGTCGCCGTTGTCCGGCCTGATTGCTGAGGCAGTATAGCAGAGACTGGAGGCACTGGCGTTCGACCACTATCGACCACGATTGTGGGTGCGGTATGTTGATAACACATTTGTCATCATCAGTCGCGAAAAAAATTTGGGACTTCACAAAGAATCTGAACTCGATCTTCCCCGACATCCAGTTCACGATGTAAGAAGAAAAAGACTGTCAGTTGCCGTTTATCAACGTGCTGGTATACAGAAAGGGCGATTGAGAACTCAAAACGACGGTTTACAGGAAGGCGACGAATACCTCTCGCATTCTGAGTTATTTTAGCAACCACCCCCCTCTCGCACAAACGCAGCTGTGTGTGAGCGGAAACCCATTGCACGAACCAGCAGACAAGAAGGCCGAGGTCCAGTTTCTGTGGAAACTCTTCACGGTCAATGGATATCCTGGGAGTTTTGTTGAGAAATGCAGGCGAGAGGCCAAGAGAATAAATCCGAAGGGGCAGCCAAAACCGAAGTGCTGGCGTGCAATACCTTAAATAACTGGTGTATCCGAAGAATTTACTAGACTAGTGAGCGAATTTGGGATTGGCGCGGCTCACAGACCGGGAGCGACAATTCGCCGGCAACTCATGCAACCTAAAGACCCTATCCCCCTCAACCAAAAATCCGGCGCCATTTACCGGATAGACTGCCGTTGTGGTCGAGCAAATTATGTTGGCGAAACCGGCAAATGGGTTTGCACTAGAATGCACGAGCCGACGACTTGGGACGCGTAGTACGGAACATAAACTAGCCATTCGTCGACGCGACCCTTTGTCACTCATCGTTACGCACGCCCTTGAGTTCGACCATCGCTTCAATTGGGACGGAACCGAAGTTGTTGCAATGGCTAACACCAAACAGGCGCGTGAATTCCTCGAGGCGTGGCACTCTAACACGACCAGCATCAACCGCCATGTCGATCTGGACTCTCAATACGAAGGCCTGCATGCCCGGCTCATGGACATGCGCCCACAACCTAACCACAGCCGCTAATCTTTTCTGGACCATGTTGAATCTCACTGTCTAGCTACCCCCTCGCCTGACACGGCGATCAACAGTTGAAACTATTAACACCTCCAACATCGGTGCAATCACCTCTGTCCCCATCCCGCATCGACGAACATAAAGTTTACCGTCTGCAGTCGCATTTGGTTGCTATCCCCCTTGCCTCCGACACAGGAGAGCCTAACAGCTCCACCTAACCGGCTCCAATCCAATTATCTGCTCATTCCTCACACCCCAGTTGGTTTTCTGTCCTTGTCTGTCCTGTAGCCCAAACTGGTCACCTGACCATTTCATTTCTCCTCTGTTCATTTCGTCTGACGACGGGTTAGTGTGATCAACTTGAAAATTCACGAGTACAACGCTATTTTCTGACGAGCCCTTTTTTCTTCGTCTTCTTCAGGCGATGCGTAAAAAGTTGAGTAAAGATTTTTGCGTAACGATTTGAGGTCCCAGTGTCTTATCGCATTCATCATCTCCTGAAGAAGACGACGAAGAAGAGGGGACGAAATCAGTGACCAAATTTAATTTGTACTGACGTTTCGAAAGCCTTCTCGCTTCCATCATCAGAGTATAGTGCTTGCTGCTCCTGGTGGTCTTGAGTTAGTCAGTCTTGCCACGTTCCTTATATTATAACGATGGTGGGGTGTAGGGGTACTAGTTAGGGGTAGCACCACACAGATAGCATTTGATCGCTTCATTTGTCTCGTACAGGTGTTGAATGCTCCTGTCACCATCTCTAACTGGTACCCAACTTTCACCTGTGGCTCCTCAAAGTTGGGTTCTTCCCAGCGACCACACCCCGGGCAACCATCACGACCAGCGGGCTAAACCAGGTGAGGGTCTCCGGTGTTGTGGGTGCCTCCACACCTGGTATCTCTGACTCCTGAACTTCCTACCTCCCCCCTCTCAAAAATCCCTACGGTGGGGGCAACAGCAACCCCAAAGGCGGCCCAGGCTAACTCGGGTCGCACTCCCATTAAAAAAAACCGTGACCCATAGTGGAGTTCGGCTGCCGTCTGGGATGTCCAAACAGCCCTACTTAGGAACAGCACTGCTTGCCTCTTCGCGGAGGAAGGGGCTAGAGAAGGTGTCCTAAACAAATGCTGGTTATCATGTCTTCTGCAGCCGGTCACGGCTCGCAGATCCCAAAATACGCGGTCGTAAAACTCAAACAAACAACAATACCCACCGTCCCCATCACCCTCGCCATACCCTCCAGGCTGCTCAGGTGAGTCCACTCACACTAGCAGCCTGGAATGTTCGTTTCCTGTTAGACAATCCTAGGAGCAACCGGCCGGAACGAAGGACGGCGCTAGTCGCTCGGGAACTGGCGCGCTACAAGGTGGACATTGCTGCTCTCAGCGAGACCCGATTCTCTGAGCAGGGTCAGCTGGAGGAGGTGGGTGCCGGCTACACCTTCTTCTGGAGCGGCCGGCCAAAGGCAGAGCGACGCGACGCTGGTGTTGCTTTTGCCATCCGGAACGACATCATGGGACGTCTGCCCTGTCTGCCGCAGGGTGTCAATGATCGCCTGATGAGCCTCCGCCTGCCTTTTTGGGGAGACAAGTTCGCCAGCATCATCAGCGCCTACGCTCCCCCAATGACGGGCTCTGATTCGGCGATGGACAAATTTTACGAGGACCTGCACGCCCTGCTGGTGACTAAGCCGAAGATGGACAAGGTAATTGTCCTTGGTGACTTCAACGCCCGCGTTGGGACGGATCACGCTGCCTGGCAGGAGTGCTGGGTCCCCACGGTCTCGGTAACTGTAACGATAATGGCCTCCTTCTTCTGCTCACGTGTGCGGAACACCGTATCCTGCTGACCAACACCTTCTTCCGCCTTCCGACGCGGGAGAAGGCCACGTGGATGCACCCTCGATCGCGGCGCTGGCATCTGCTGGAGATGTGTCAGGAGATGCGAACTCACCTAAACACTACCTTCGTGGATCTAATGAAAGCCTTTGACACGGTGAATCGTGACGGACTGTGGAAAGTCATGCAGAAATTTGGTTGTCCTGAGCGGTTCACGCACATGGTGCGTCAGCTTCATGATGGGATGACGGCGCGCGTCACTGACAACGGGACGGTATCCGAAGCATTCGCAGTGACCAACGGAGTGAAGCAGGGCTGCGTACTGGTCCCCACCCTCTTCAGTCTCATGTTCTCGGCTATGCTGATGGACGCCTACCGTAATGAGTAGCCTGGTATCCGCATCGCCTACAGAACTGACGGGCACTATCTCAACAGTCGGCATATGCAGGCTTCAATGCGCGTGTCTACGGGTACAGTCCACAACTTGCTCTTCGCGGACGACTGTGCCATTAACACCGTGATGGAGGAAGACATGCAAGTAGCATGGACCGTTTCGCCGCAGGCTGCGCCACTTTCAGATTAACAATCAGTACAGCCAAAACGGTTGTCATGCACCAGCCGCCACCCAGCGCGGAATACAATACTCCCTGAATCAACGTCAATGGTGCTCAATTCATAAATGTGGAAAAATTTGCTTATCTAAAAAGCACGCTGTCACGCAACACGATAATCGATGACGAGGTTGCCCGACGGATCTCCAGGGCCAGTTAGGCCTTCGACCGGCTGCAGGCTTCCGTGTGGAATCACCACGGTATTCACCTGAACACCAAACTGAAGATGTACTAGGCCGTCGTCTTGACGACACTCCTTTACGGAGCGGATACCTGGACCGTCTACTTGAACAAAGCCAGGAAGCTGAATCACTTCTATCTCAGCTGCCTACGCAGAATACTGAAGCTGAGCTGGCAAGATAGGATCCCGGACACGGAGGTCCTGGAGTGGACCGAAATCCTCAGATCCACGCCATGCTGAGGCAAGTCCAACTGCGATGGAGCGGCCACCCGGTAAGAATGGACGACGAGCGACTACCCAAACAACTTGTCTACGGAGATGTCGCTACGGGTCCTCGCTGACAGGGAGGTTAAAAACGACGTTACAAGGACACTTTGAAGAAAGCTCTGAAGCAACTGTAAATCAACCCAGTGACCTGGGAGGACCTCACCCAGGATAGACCGGCATGGAGAATATCCGTGAAGACTGGTTCAGCAACCTATGAGGCCAACCGGATCACCACCGCCAAGGCCAAAAGAGTGGCACGAAAGTCACCAGCGCCCCGGACCAACACCGTCGATGCCCAAGCCCTTCCCACATGCCCGCGCTGTCAACGCATCTTTCACGCGCGAATTGGCCTGATTGGACATCTTCGGACGCAATGCACCAACAATCCAAAAATTCCAACTTCTACGTCAAATTCTTCCAACCCTACTGCCAACCCCCCCACACTCACTCCTGGCATCAATTCCATCACTCCCACCATCATAGAGACCACATCCCAATACTTATCACCTGTTAACCCCACCACCGCAACCACCACCACCTTCGCCTTCACCACCACCACCACCACCATCAGCGATGGGGAATCTTTCCTAAGCTGTCCGCAATGCGACCGCATATTCACCTCACGCATCGGCCTGGTCGGTCACTTGCAAATCCATCGTACAGAGACTGGTGAACCAATGCCTGGAGCACCAAAACGTAGCAGAGATCGCCGCCTCAACTGACCTTACTCTCCTCGTGCATTCACTCATCACATGGTCCTATTCGGTCACATGCGCACCCATGACAGCGGAATTCGCGGCAATGCCGACAACATCGATACATCATGCACACCCTCCGCTCCTGCCATTCATACCGCCACTCCCACTACCATGAATGACATCCCTCCCAGCCTCTCCCGATTTCTCCTGCCCACACTGCGCCTGCAACTTCAACTCACGCATTAGCCTGGTCGGTCACCTGCGAAATCCATCGGTCGAAGGCTGGTGAACCAGTGCCTGGGGCTCCGAACTAAAGTCACCGCGACCACCTCCACTGCCCTCACTGCTCCCGCACAATTACACACTGCATGGGCCTATTAGGACACATGCGCCTCTACGACAACCTGCGGTGAGCCACCGGAGGCTAAGCCACATCAGTGCAAACTACCTACACCAATACATGGACACACCTGAGAATATCACAATTTACTAGAAACCGTTGCTCGGAAGGCTGCAAATCTGACGCTTACAGCAGACAACGCCGTGGGCCCCGTGTATGTGTTGTGTGTGTAGAGTAAATGAGCCCACTCCCACATCAGGCAACTGACCGGCTCGCACAGCATTTTGACTGTGGGGGTGGGGGAGAGGGTGAGGTCGACAGCTCAGTGCATTTTACTCACTATAAACAACCTGATGTGCTTGAAACTATCACGTTGCGCTTAACTCCGTGGCTTGGAAGGTTGCCAACTGAAGGGGAAAACTCGAACCGCGTGGTCAGCCCAGTGTGCGTTTTGTGTGGAGTGGCTAACTGAGAGTCAGGCTGCAATGGCTCCTTCTTAATGTGGCCTTTATGGCACTCACACTCCGTGGAATCCGAGCCAGGTGTAGTGGTACACCCAGGGACGGCTCCGGCCGTGCCAGCAACCTGCGCCCTCTCCCATCTCCGGTCTTCTTGACTCTGTCTTGGCACCGGACTCAGCTAGGAGGAGGAGGAGGAGGAGGAGAGAGTACGGTAGCTACAGCCAAGGCTAATATCACTTGAAACTAATTCACGCGCAAGTCACCGTCCCTGCACCACTCTTCCGTGGAGCATACGGTGGACATAGTCGAAATCGACGGTCGAGCTATCGAGTGGCTGACCAGTGGACTGGGAGTCAGACGGCGATGGCTCCTCCATATCCCCCGATTAAGTGAATCCTTGTGTGTGCGTTCTGGGAGCCAGTTCGTGCTGTGGTGCGCGAAGACGGGTACGCCGACCCGTCAGCCAATACGCCCACTCCCACATCAGACAACTGACTGGCTCGGATGGTGATCCAATTGTGGGGATGGGGGAGATAGTGAGGTCAACAGCTCAGCGCATTTTACTCACTATAAACAACCTGATGTGCTTGAAACTATCACGTTGCGCTTAACTCCGTGGCTTGGAAGGTTGCCAACTGAAGGGGAAAACTCGAACCGCGTGGTCAGCCCAGTGTGCGTTTTGTGTGGAGTGGCTAACTGAGAGTCAGGCTGCAATGGCTCCTTCTTAATGTGGCCTTTATGACACTCCCACTCCGTGGGATCCGAGCCAGGTGTGGTTGTACACCCAGGGACGGCTCCGGCCTCTCCAGCAACCTGTGCCCTTTCCCATCTCCAATCTTCTTGACTCTGTCTTGACACCGGGCTCAGCTAGGAGGAGGAGGACAGTGTGTGGTAGATGCAGCGCAAGTCTACTATCACTTTAAACTAAATCACACGCAAGTCACCGTCCCTGAAACACACGTCCGTGGAGCATACGGTGGACATAATCGAAACCGACTGTCGAACTATCGTGATATCTATGGTGGACGCGTGAACATTTACCTGCCCGTTCGCTGCTGACCTCCCCGAGGTTGAACGCCCGCGGGCTCGCGTGACTGCTGTCCCCTTTGGAGTCGTTGTAGGTTTAGGCAAGACAGCATGCCTGTTGGCCTCCCCCATGTCAATCAGCTTTGCTGCTCTCGTGAGTTGTTCTCCCTTTTATGGGCACGTTGGTGAGGCAGTTTTTGACTTTGGCTGGCAGACGGGATGACAAGGACAACAATCTACCGTAAGGCAACCAACACTAGGCACATCCTCCATTTCCGAAGCAACCACCCTGTTGGCCACAAACGCAGTTGTGTCAGAACCCTGTTCCGAGGTGTTCAAACACCCTGCAGCGACGATAGTGGGATGAAGGAGGATATGGAGTACTTACATGCCCTTTTTACAGCCCATGGTTATCCAAAGTCCTTCATCCGCAAATGCATCAGGAAGCCTCAGTTTGAGCGGTCGTGCGAAGAGAAGCCAACGTTTTGGCTCGCAACCCCCTCTGCGAGGAACGTTTCAGAGGTGACGGCAAGAATCCTAAAACCTTTTGGGATTGGCGTGGCTCATAAACAAGAATGCACTATCAGACAGCAAGTCTGATAGCAAGACCCGCTACCAGTAACACAATAATCAGCAGTGGTCTACAGCATACCATGTCGAGATTGCGATAAAAGGTATGTTGGTGAAACAGGCAAGCGCCTGGGCACAAGGTTGCATGAACGCCGACTTGCGGTCAACCACAAAGACAAGTTGTCTTTGGTTTATGGTCACGCACAACAGCTGAACCACAATTTCACATTTGAGATTACGAGTGTAATTGGCCAAGCCAATGAGAAGATGGCCAGACTGGGCCAATAAGGTAAACGAGCACGCGGAACTGAGAGCCCACGCTCACGGAAAAGCGGGGTGGCGGCCGAAGGTCACATGACCAAAGTCAAACACTGACTCACCAACGCGCCCTATAAGGGAGAACAACTCACGAGAGCAGCAACGACTGGCCAGTCCGCTGATTGACGCGGGGAGGCCAACAGGCACGCTGCCTTGTCTAAACCAACGACAACTCCAAAGGGGACAGCGATCGCGCGAGACGCAGGCGTTTAACCTCGGGGAGGTCTAAGGATATCCGCAGCGAACGGCCAGGTCAAAGTTCACGCGTTCACCATGGATATAATACGAGGCACGCGGCAAAACTGACTAACTCAAGACCACCAGGAGCAGCAAGCACTGTACTCTGATGGTGGAAGCGAAAAGGCTTTCGAAACGTCAGTAAAAAACACAATTTGGCCCATGAAATCGCCCGCTCTTCTTCTTCTTCGTCTTCTTCAGGAGACGATGAACGTGATTATATATATATATATATATATATATATATATATATATATATATATATATATATATATATATATATATATATATATATATTCCACAGAGGTTGATTGTCTTCGACCCAAATGTTCATTGAAATTTCGAGTGTGACCCTAAAAAGTCATGTCCGAAGCACCTGACTCCATGTCCTGCACTTAAGAATTTCAGAAATTATTTCCTCGATTATTCTCTGGAGTCCATATACCAGAAACCGCACAGAGAACGCTGGGGGACGCACTGAGAGCCGAACCCCTCGTTGCTGTGTCACGCAGCAGCAGAAACATCGGCGAAACACGTCTGGGCTTTTAGCTAGTACCCTATATCGGAAGTACGGTATAACGTCTTTGCCATATATATATATATATATATATATATATATATATATATATATATATATATATATATATATATATATATATATATATGAAAAGCACTTTTAGGAAATCGACGGTTTTTTCGAGTTTTCGGTGAGACAAAAACCCATCGTCTATTCATTTCGTCTGACGATGGGTTGGTGTCAACAACTTGAAAATTTTCGAGGACCACTCGATTGTGCCACAAACGGAGCTGTGGGCGAACTCTCTCGAACGCAGCTGCGTGTGAACTCTCTCCACTCGATTGTGCCACAAAAGCAGCTGTGCGCGAACTTTCTACAGAACAGCAGCAACACACTGTAGCGAGTCGGACGACAAAAGGCAGAACTCCGCTATCTTTAGTGCCTTTTCATGGCCAACGGATACTCTCTTAACTTCATCGAGCGCAACAGGCTAGCCGAACCAAGGTAAAATATATTAACAGAACAGCCAAAAGTCTGGCGTGCACTGCCATATATTGACGGCGTCTCTGAGGCAGTTTCCCGCCTCCTCAGACCGCTGGGTAGCGGAATCACCCATCGACTGGATTCAACCATTCGGAATCTAGTTATGAGACCGAAAGTCCCTCTTCCAAGAGGTTAGACGTTAAAAATCATCAACTAGGCCCACTGTGACTCCTATGAAGTTAACTACTTCGGAGAGACGGGGAAGCGGTTACAGAATCGTGTTACCGAACACGTGCGGGCAGTAAGGAAAATAGACTCATTGTCCCTGGTGGCGGAACACTGTGCAAACTCTGGGCACACGTTCGTCTACCAAAACGCCGAAATCCTGGGTCGAGGAAATGACCGCGTAACCAGGGAAACAATCGAAGCCTGGCACACGGAGACTGTGTCAATCAACCGTTGTGTCGCCCTTCCGGCGGCCTACTAAGCCCTCCGGGCGCAGCTAATCAAACGTAAGAGCAAACACGGAATTAGGCCAAACGTGAATCCAACCACGGGAGAACCTAGGACGGACATGTACGTAACCACGCAACAATTCGGGGCCGATGAAGGCGCAGTCATGATCACTGCCTCATCAATTAATATCCCGACAGACAAGGAGACATGCCATCATGACAAAAACAGAACTATCAACCCAGGGCGCCAATTAAGGTCAATGAGGACACACGTGATGGCTGCCAACTGTCAAACGCCGCCCCTCAACGAGAGCCATGCCAACTGACAGCAATTATCCTCCTCCCCCCTACTTCGCCCCGGTGACTACAGAGATGCTTCCTGTGTGTATGCCGGCGATGAAAGCCAATTAAGGACCCCCCAACCCCGTCCTCCCTAAAGTGTACACTGTGAAGGTAAAACCATACAATCAACCCTTTGTTACAAAATGGCTATCACCCCCTATAAATACTGTGAGACGCGGGGCGATACTCACCTCCGACGATGGAAGCTTGTATGCTTTTGAAACGTCAGGACAATACATCTAAAATCCCTGAGATTGCCTTTTCTTCTCATATATATATATATATATATATATATATATATATATATATATATATATATATATATATATATATATCTTTAGACACTGTAGACAGAGGTCCTTTTGTGAGAGACGGGGCGGTTACTCTCAAAGTGTAGGATGACCTCAGAATATGTTTCTTTGCGATAACCTGATTTTTGGAGGAATCCATCAGCTTTATGATGTACGAGGACATCCGGAAACGGGAGTTGTCCATCAGCATCCGTTTCGAACGTAAACTCAAGTCCTGGAAATGTAGAGCACAGATTATATAGGGAAAAGTTTAAGTGTTTCTTCCTGATGACGACAAAAGTGTCATCAACGCAGCGCGGCCATAGTTTTGGTTTAATTGTGGGAAGAGCTATCGATTCCAATTTCTTCATTAGAGCTTCGGCCAGAAAACTGGATATGGGCGACCGGATAGGAGCCCCTTTACGTTGTTGACAGAATTCGCCGGAAAAGAAAAGTTGATAAGATGTTAAAGATGTAAAGATATTAACTCTTTAATACACAACATTAGATCCCAAGGTCATCGACAGACATATAGAAACAACGCATAACTTTTAATTTTGTTAACCATCTCTGGGCTCACTCCCATAGCGCCATATTTTTCAAAACGATGCACTTCCCAGCATTCACCAATTAAAATTTTTCCAAAGTAAATTAAAACTCGAAAAGAGACTTTACGAAAAATCTCCTTTCTATACGCCCCACGCCTCCCATAAAATTCGAGCGACAGAACCTTGCCTCGAAGAATTTACCGCAAAGAAACTTATACCTTTGTCATTCTGCATAATGAAAGTGGTCAATCAGTACCTCGAAAGTGAAGTGCTAGCAATGGACTCTTCAATCAACAAGAAACACTTTTAGCAGGATTGTACCAGAGGGCTATAAATTGCCCTTCAACGTATATTCTGACCAAAAACTTAACTGACACGTTTCCGCATTAGTTAAAAGGGAAAGGGGAAAAATACTTCGGATTAGTTACACGGGGGATGGGGGGATGGAGCAGCCAGCAAAGTTGGTGTGGTATCGACAACAGCCTTGTTACCTAGACCCAGCAAGTTAACGATGAATCACCAAAGGTACCGTCCCAACTATTCATGCTGGTGAGACTTACGCCCACCTAATTGGGGTCGACCTCGGTAATGATGATTTATGTGGCCGCCTAAACAGGAGATGATGACAGGAACCACCCGCAATGCAGGTGTATTTGCGCCAAATTCTAGGCAAAATAGGCTTAGGCTGAGGGTTAGAGTTAAGGTTCCGCTGAGGTAAGTGTGGGTTAAGTTTGCGGTTAGGGGAAGGGTTCGTTCCTAACTGTAGGGTTAGGGCTACGGTTTAGGGTTCTAGTAGAGCTGGTGCTAGGGTTAGGACACGGAAATGTTTACCCTGCCTGGAATTAAACTTGGTGTCACCTTCATTACTTAGACGGGGCATTCCTATTCCCGCGTCCTCTTTCGATGGCCATTTAAGTAACCCTTACGACGCTCTCGACTGTATCGTGAGCCGTTTGAATCAGTTAAAATGTCCCGATAACTGACTGAATAAAAAACTAGCCTTACAGTACTTGAATAATGTGCCGCGAAAGTAAACCATATTTAGGCAGTCAGTATAGGCAGCCAAAAAGCCAAAGTTTTGACCAGTCAACCAGACCGACTAACTCTTTTGTCTGCCAATTAATGTCTCCATTTGACTTGCCTTCATCCTTTCTGTTCAGCATCCAATTCTGCCAGGGAACATTAACATGACCGAAATTCACGCCAATTGTTGGACAATGTCGCATTGTTTATGTTGAAATTGCCATATGTCGGCTTTGTAAATTGTCAATTAAATGGATTACTCAGGACTTTTGATGGCCTCTGAAATCAGTGGGGCCATAAAGGTAGCTCACGTAATCAGCCTGACGTTTTCAGTGCCACTGTGAAGAGCTTCTAGCTGAAAAGGATGTCCCGCATTTGTCAAGTAGCTTACTGGTGGACAGAAATTTATTAATTTACAGGAGCTTACTGATGCATATGTTTTCTCCAAAAGCGGATACATTGCCATATGGAAAGCTTCCTTCACATAAAAATGAAAAGTTCATAGGTAGAGCTATTTACAACTATCTCCCCAAGGGATATGTCCGAAAAATAATCAACCTTATTTAATGCGTAGACATTTCCCTTAACATTGTCACTTAACTTTTAATCCTCCCTTGATGTAGGTGAATACCCGAAGCTCCATCATAATCGCGTAGGCCCAGCTTATATGTAGTATAAAACCTTTATATATTGGCTCCTGGGTTTTTAAATCGATGTAAAAGGGGAGCAGGTGAGAGGTAGGTTGGGTGTTACAAAGGCGAGAGCCGAGCCCGACTTAACTACCGAGCGAGGAAATTGGTGGTGGAACACTCGGTGACTGGAGTAATCTGAAGCCGTCCTAGTGGATGAAAAAGGATCAGTTTTTTATGACAGAAAGTAGAAATGCGATTCCTTTAAAAACAAAACGGAGCCCCTTTACGTAGACAACCAATTTAAAGATGCACCTTAGTTATCCGGTTACTAAAATATGCATTCCAGTCCAGAAACGTAACGATAAGAGCCATCTGCACACAAGAATATTGAGATTCAGCTAAAAATCCCTTCTTACGCCTTTGAAATGTTCTAAATGATTATAGACCCGTAACTTACAGGAAGATTCAAGTTTATGCAGTTGCATATAAAGCGCGGGGCTGTACTGCCCGAGGTACCTATTATACAGTAGACGCCTTACTCATGAAATATTCTGAGCGAACATTATGATCGTAGTATGGCACAAATTTCAGGTTGTTAATTGTGTTCGCTGAATTTATTTGAAGCGCAAATTATCTGTTTCCCAAGTAGACTTCATTTTAAAGTGAAACTCGAGCCTGGGGTTTCTGATTTCCTTGGTACTGTACCGTCACCGGTGAACGTCCAGGTACAGCCTCCACGTCTTTCCGAGCCGTGTCAAGCCAGGTATGATGGCGATCTCCTCTTCGACGCCCTGACGTGGGCAGTGGCGCCGGATCGAGGGCTGTCGAACTTAACAGGCGACGGACCACGTGCCCAAACCACCTCATTCGTCTTTCTTTCATAGCCTGAGATATCCTTGCGAAATTTTCGCAGCGAGTGCTGACTGTCTCGTTTGATATATCGAAAGCGTAGTCTAGGTCAGTCAGTCTTCGTCTGAGAGAGAATTCCACACCATCAGAACCATTAAGGGCCCTTACGAGAATTCAGTAACTGGAGTAGTTGAACAAAATGGGCGACGGAATGCAACATTTTCGAACAAAAATCGGATATCGAATGATCTGGAGAGATAGGTATGGACAAGAACTCGCGCGGTGGCGAGGCGATAAGAGGCCTTCATTATGGTAATGATTTTGGCCGGAACACCATCTACTTCCATTATTCACCACAGGGACTCGCGATGGATGGAATCGAACGCAGCGGCGAAGTTAAAAAGTAGACGGTCGTCAGTTGCTGCTAGCCATAGTGGAATTCCAGAATGCGGTTCTGATCAGCAAAATTCATCATTCTCTCACCAATAAGGTGACTGTTTGACAAGTCCCCGGGTCCAGTCCGACTACTCCAGTCCCCCGCAACAATCAGCAGATCACGGTGAGGGAGTTGGAGGGAGAATACTGACAAAGACAATGGATATTAGGAAGGTCTGTGGTAGCCCTTTGCCATATTTTTAGTTCTACGGAACTTTTAATAGTTATTCTATTTGTTACGCATTTCCTTAACTCGCATTTATCCATAGTTGTTTAAGTTGGTTACCCGCTAAACTCAGCATGGTGCGAGTTTCGATATCATCAACTGATATTTCACCCACTGCCTTTATTCGTCATTAGGTAGCGTTGGCAGCTAAGACTGTCATAGCATAACTGTTTGCCTGGCTTTTCTCGACTAGTTCTTAGCGCGCGTTCGCATGATCGATCTTCGTTACTGGCTAAAGACCAGTGATGATTTATCGACCGTCTCAAGCTAGCCATACCCAACCCCAGGTATGGATGACACTATAAAACTTGCTTAGAATGAGCTCGGGTGCTTTTGTAACACCACCGATTCAGCCACCTGCATATAATTACCTCTCCCGGTGGCCAGCACCACCCCTGCCGTGGATCAGAACACACTGACAGATGCTTTGCTTTTTACCTCCCTCCCGACCACTGCATAATTTTTATATTTGCCCGCACCTTTAGTTATTTGAGTAGCAATATAAATGTACCCAAGAGAATTTATCGAAAGCAGACGTATGCTGCTTGAATTTTCTTTTTGAATTTTCATTAGGCATTTTTGCAACTCCATTATTTACCGTAGTAATGTTTGAGAAAAATTTCCTTCATTTCGTAATCTGCATAATGAATTTACTGAAATCATTCAATTGTTAATCACATCTAACCAAAGCTTCTGTAACTGGTTACATTTTGTACAAAACACTTCCACTTCAATCTCTCATCCTTTGGAGTTTGATTACTTTTGAATTGCTTGTTCTCAATGATTTCGTAGGTTACACGAGGATACCCAGGTAAAATTGTGAATGCAAATTCGGTGGATAGACATTTTCGATTATTAATCCTCAGACCTGAGCAGTTACGGTAAGGCAGTGCAAGTTGTAAACAGCCAATGAACAGTATTCATGGGGGACAGGATTGAGGACTTCAGATATGTCATATAACAGCTTATAACATGCATGGACACCCACAACCCTTTACTTCATGATTACGTTTCACTGGCTGTTTGGCTTAGTTCAAAGAAATCGAGATGAAGATGGATATCACGTCAACTAATATCGTAATATATCGTTACGCAGATCCGTGTTTGGTTCTATATTTGAAGATGGTTTGCCCTATATAAATGATTTAAGGTCAAATAAGTTCTTTAAGAGAATATAAGATGTTAATTCTTTAATACTCAACATTGTTTCCCCAGGTCATCAACAGACATATAGAAACAACGCAAAACTTTTAATTTGGTTAACCATCTCTGGGCTCACTCCCATAGCGCCATATTTTTCGAAACGATGTACTTCACAGCCTTCCCAAATTAAAATTTTTCAAAAGTATATTAAAACTCGAAAAGAGACTTTACGAAAAATCTCCTTTCTATACGCCCCACGCCTCCCATAAAAATCGAGCGACAGAACTTTGCCTCGAAGAATTTACCGCAAAGAAACTTATACCTTTGTCATTCTGCATAATGAAAGTGGTCACTCAGTACCTCGAAAGTGAAGTGCAAGCAATGGACTCTTTAATCAACAAGAAACACTTTTAACGGGATTGTACCAGAGGGCTATAAATTGCCCTTCAACGTATATTCTGACCAAAAACTTTACTTAAACGTTTCCGAATTAGTTAAAAGGGAAAGGGAGAAAATACTTGGGAGTAGTTACACGGGGGATGGGGGAATAGAGCAGCCAGCAAAGTTGGTGTGGTATCGACAACAGCTTTGTTACCTAGACCCACCAAGGTTTCTATGAATCACCAAAGGTACCGTCCCAACTATTCATGCTAGTGAGGCTTACGTCCGCCTGATTGGGGTCGATTTCGGTAATGATGATTTATGTGGCCGCCTAAACAGGAGATGATGACAGGAACCACCCGCAATGCAGGTGTATTTGCGCCAAATTCTAGACAAAATAGGCTTAGGCTGAGGGTTAGAGTTAAGGTTCCGCTGAGGTAAGTGTGGGTTAAGTTTGCGGTTAGGGGAAGGGTTCGTTCCTAACTGCAGGGTTAGGGCTACGGTTTAGGGTTCTAGTAGAGCTGGTGCTAGGGTTAGGACACGGAAATGTTTACCCTGCCTGGAATTACACTTGGTGTCACCTTCATTAATTAGACGGGGCCTTCCTATTCCCGCGTCCTCTTTCGATGGCCATTTAAGTAACCCTTACGACGCTCTCGACTGTATCGTGAGCCGTTTGAATCAGTTAAAATGTCCCGATAACTGACTGAATAAAAAACTAGCGTTAGAGTACTTGAATAATGTGCCGCGAAAGTCAACAATATTTAGGCAGTCATATAGGCAGCCAAAAAGCCAAAGTTTTGACCAGTCAACCAGACCGACTAACTCTTTTGTCTGCCAATTAATGTCTCCATTTGGACTTGCCTTCATCCTTTCGTTCAGCATCCAATTCTGCCAGGGAACATTAACATGACCGAAATTCACGCCAATTGTTGGACAATGTCGCATTGTTTATGTTGAAATTGCCATATGTCGGCTTTGTAAATTGTCAATTAAATGGATTACTCAGGACTTTTGATGGCCTCTGAAATCAGTGGGGCCATAAAGGTAGCTCACGTAATCAGCCTGACGTTTTCGGTGCCACTGTGAAGAGCTTCTAGCTGAAAAGGATGTCCCGCATTTGTCAAGTAGCTTACTGGTGGACAGAAATTTATTAATTTACAGGAGCTTACTGATGCATATGTTTTCTTTCCAAAGCGGATACATTGCCATATGGAAAGCTTCCTTCACATAAAAATGAAAAGTTCATTGGTAGAGCTATTTACAACTATCTCCCCAAGGGATATGTCCGAAAAATAATCAACTTTATTTAATGCGTGGACATTTCCCTCAACATTGTCACTTTTAATCCTCCCTTGATGTAGGTGAATACCCGAAGCTCCATCATAATCGCGTAGGCCCAACTTATATGTAGTATAAAACCTTTATATATTGGCTCCTGGGTTTTTAAATCGATGTAAAAGGGGAGCAGGTGAGAGGTAGGTTGGGTGTTACAAAGGCGAGAGACGAGCCCGACTTAACTACCGAGCGAGGAAATGGGTGGTGGAACACTCGGTGACTGGAGTAATCTGAGGCCGTCCTAGTGGATGAAAAAGGATCAGTTTTTTATGACAGAAAGAAGAAATGCGATTCCTTTAAAACAAAACGGAGCCCTTTATGTAGACAAATCAATTTAAAGGTGCACCTTAGTTATCCGGTTACTAAAATATGCATTCCAGTCCAGAAACGTAACGATAAGAGCCATCTGTACACAAGAATATTGAGATTCAGCTAAAAATCCCTTCTTACGCCTTTGAAATTTCTAAATGATTATAAACCCGTAACTTACAGGAAGATTCAAGTTTATGCAGTTGCATATAAAGCGCGGGGCTGTACTGCCCGAGGTACCTATTATACAATAGACGCCTAACTCATGAAATATTCTGAGCGAACTTTATGATCGCAGTATGGCACAAATTTCAGGTTGTTAATTGTGCTCGCTGAATTTATTTGAAGCGCAAATTATCTGTTTCCCAACTAGACTTCATTAAAAATGTGTTTAATTAAGGGAAATACAGGCCAAAATTAAATGAAATTCGGCAGTGCCAGGACGACGGGAGGCGGGTTCGGGCGCAGTGACTGACAGCTTTAAAAAGCACGTCTATTCATGGTACCCAGGAACCCATCTCCACAGCATGGACTAGACTTGTACGGTGGCTCAAATCTCACATGTGTGAAAGTGTCATAAAGATAACATAACAAAGGAGCCACTAGTCCTTCACTCAGGCCATCCAAATACGCAGAATTTTGACCACCAGGTCTGAATAATGTAGTCGACTGAAATCCTAATGAACTATGTGCTTCAGCGTGTCATTATACATTATTTAATCAGGCCATGGCATGCGTTATTCGGGTGGGGCTCCGTTTAACAAATGCCGAACATGAGAGGTGTGGTGGCACGCCTAGGGGCGGCTAGGACTTAGGGGACCCGGCCGTGCCAGCCACCTGCGTTCTCTCCCGCCTCCGGTCTTCTTGACTCTGTCTTGACACCGGGCTCAGGTGGGGGAGGAGGAGAGAGTGCGGTAGCTGCAGCGCAAGGCTACGATAACTTAAAACTAATTCACGCGCAACTCACCGTCCCTGCACCACCCTTCCATGGAGCATACGGTGGACATCGTCGGACTACGACGGTCGAATATATTCAGTCGCGTCAGATTTATTGTTGTGACTAACGGGTTGATATATCGTGGGGTGTCGGTGTCGGCCTCACTCACTCACTCTTACATTCGGCATTTCTTGATATCCAAGTAATTTCTACGTATTGAACTCTGCGGATCAATACCTATTGTTCGTGCGTGTTGTTTTATAAATTAACGTTAGGATAAGCAGGAAAAATTATAATAAACCCTTCCAGAAACCGGAAAACCTGATTTTTCGGTAGTGAGGGTAAGGTAAAGGCAGGAAGAGAAATCGTATTGTTTTCCAGCAAACGAGGGCGGATTTAGTTTTAAAAATTCAGTTTTGTGAATTCGTGACATTTTGTGCCATATAACTCAGTAATAAACTTGTTTGACTGCAGTTTGTTTTAAAACCCCGATGATTTGAACAGTAAACAAAGTGTTCCTTAACATTGTAAAGGATATCTTTGGGTATAATGACGTATCGACGTATAACGGATACGATAATTTTACAGGATAATGCACCAGTTCTTCGCTATAAAGAGATATATATGGCATAAAACTTGCAGCAATACTGTAACAATTTAGGCAACAGCCAGCCTTTGGCCTTTAATCAATTTTATGGGATATGTAGTCATAAATAATCTCTTAATGCAAAGTTGCGTTGGCTTAAAGCCCCAAAGGCGTTCTGGAAATGATATTCAAGCGGACTATGTAAGTACATCCTCAAGCGAAGGAACCGTCTGCAGGTGCCTTTTGATGCTAGAGACGGTTCAGTCAAAGGATTCATCCTTTGACAGCATTTACATTTTTGCTGAACAAACCACTTCAAAATCCTCTGCTTTAAAACAACGCAGATATCTTTTACAAGCTTAAACTGGCTCTAGCTGCACATGCATCCCAGAATTTCAATATTTCGTCAGGTGTCAGGTGTCAGCGATACCAACTGAAACTTTGCCTCTTTAAACAAAAAGTTTAGTTTCTGAAACGTTAATTTCCAGAAAAATATAAGTGTTAGGCAGTATCAGTGATTTAAACAAAAATTTCGCTGTCTTGCATTTTTTGATTTGTTGACCGAGCACTTCGCGCGGTTCAGGATTTGGTATGGACTGGTTTAGAAAAAAGGACAGGATGGAGAATGCTCATTTTTTGCGCCTACATGGTGGCTGTGATTATGGATTGTTTACTTACCCAGCCAAGCATCAATTTAAACCTACTCCTGCCTTTTTGAACAAGGTCCGAATGGAGTGAATGCAAGTGTGTACGCTTCTGATAGGATCGTTGGGCCCCAAACAAGCTAAACTATTGCGGTCACAAAAAACACCAACGCGCGCCTGTGCTTTGATCAATTGGCTTTGTCAGCACTGTCTAGATGTCGCACTGCCACTGATAATTTAGGCAAGAGCAAAATGATTTTTTACCGAAAACAAAATGAGGGAGGTACCCGAGTCACCGGAATAACCCATTTTTATTTTAGATCACTTACTATCAAAAAAGTAAAAACAAGAAAAACTCTTATCACCAAGTTCACTCATAGGACTTCATTGGTTGTCGTCCTGTGTGTTCCTGGCCAAAATCGGCTCGTTTATCTGGCAGTGAGATCACAGCGTATGGACGATTGGAGGCAGATACCTATGCCGGTGTATAAAGTTGCTACATTTGGCTCTCATACAGTCATTACCATTGTGCCAGAGAACTCATGAATGGCCGTCAGAACGTAAGAAACGTGGTTGGACAAGACTACATCTCTTGATGGTACGTTCTTAGGTCAGACGCCCTGCTGCCCGAAATATCTAAATGCACGGGCGATTTCGGCCTAGATTATTACAAATGCTTGCTTGATTGGTATCTTAAATTCCGGTGATATTTTGCATGCCAAACTGTCACACAGGAAAAATTCTAGTCAGTGGATTTGAAGGACATTTAATCCGGCTGTAAGACGGTCCTTTCCCCGAGGAAACGTTCGTACATACTGTACAGGCTGCCACGGTCTTGTTCAATGTCTCTGCGGCAGCGCAAATTTATGAAACCCGATTTGATTCTATGCCGATTTCGAGGCGTTCCAAAACCTCGGACTTCTGAGCCTTTACTTTCACAGACTGCATTCTGGCCTTATATTTACTACCACTGTAACGCGTCCACACAGGGGCTTGCGGATAGGCCAGTGAGATCAATCAAATTTTGGCCAGAGAAGGGGTAATAAAAAAGGCCTTGCGGAGAAGACAACCTTGGGGACAGATGTTGGGGAGACACTTGCAGAGATTTGGAGTAGGCACAACGTCGTAATTTTTTAACTGTACTTCAATTTGTTATTGTACATTGGCGGAAAAAAATATGCAGAGCATAATAACTGTGGGACATTTAAAAGGCTAAAAATCTGCCAGAAAAAAGTACGATTAAAAGAGGGTAGTGAGCAGTTGACATCTGGGGAGAATTCTAAAAGAGGCAACAGAACAGCTATGACACCCTCGGCCACAGAGGTTTCGTGGATCCTGTCTACAAGCCCAGTTTAGACACTGTGAGCATAGCCAGGGATCTTGAACTATTCGACCAGTATTAACCCAGTCTTCTTAATGGGGGTCCAAAATTAAAATGCATACTCTGAGTCTCTGAATGGCCTACCATATAGCTGTGTAAGCTCAACGTTTTATAAATATATCTACCTAATAGTTCATAATGTATTTCAGCCTAGCCAAGTGTTGGTCTGTAGATGTCTCTGATTGTGCGATATTGACATCGCAAATCACGCTGGGAACGGGCGCATCCTTCTAATGACCGCACAGTTCCACCTCCGTTATAATCTGATGAATTCTGGACCACTTATATGAAGCGTCTGGTCATGAGAACATCCCAGAGGCAAGCGCACGCTGAATTTCATATCCTAGACAGAGTTTGTTCATCATTCTTGGAGTGCAGGCTCAGTTCGTGGTAATGAAGTGCATTAAATAATTTTAAAGATTCACATGAAGCAGCCTGGCCCAAAATCACATGGCAAAAGGGATCAAAAATCAGATACGGTTGATATACTATAATATAATATTTTAAATGAAGTTTTGAAGTTTTCACTTTAAAAATCCTACTTATGGAGTTTGGTCACAGTAATTATTGTGCAGCATGATCCAAAAATATTCCATTCACGGCAGGATGTCGGCCTTTGAATGAGCTTCGTTCCGATAGTCTGGAAAACTAAGTTCTTCTCATTGCTTTTCGATGTCCTCATAAATTCCGATATATTTTATAGAAAAAGTGCACAAAAATATTTTTCATGCACTCGTTTGGGAGCAAATGATGTATGCATCAAAGTTTATGCTTGAAGAAAAGATATCTTTCGGTTTTCAATTGTCAAATAATTTGGAACCTCACCTTGCATCTAGGGTTTCCTTACTAAGCACTCTGTACATTCCATCTTAGGAAATTCGCACATTTCTCAACGATCTGAGCATAATGTTATACAGAATTCGAAAAATTTCATACTGGATGTGGACCATGTTGTATACCTTATGAGCAGCATTTAGAAACGGACAGATACCGTGCGTTATCAACGGATAGTTCACAGTCTTAAAAATCTCTTAGTTTGAAATGTTTTAGAGCCCAATCATCTCTTTTCATAAAGTATACGATTCGACCAAAAATGCATAATTTGCCACCAACTGAGCACAAGAAAGAATATTTTCGTGCATTTTCCTTTAAAATATATTTGAATTTAAAAGGACATCGGAAATAAATGAGAAAAAAATTAACTCTACATAAGCAACATTTTATAGAGTGAAGATTTTTACTGGCGACCGGAAGGAAGCTTGTTGAAAATCCAGCATTCTTAAATGACTGAAATAACTTTGGGATTAGGCTGCATGATAATGCAGATTAAAACCCAACTTAAGAAATCCTTTCTAATCGAAACCACATTTTAGAATTTTGGTTGACATTTATGGAGATAACACATTTACTGTTTGCTGAGCCGAATTGCATAAGTAGAATCATAGCAATCTAATTTTACCACTTAGCAGAGTGCCTGTGCACCAGTAGACGAAATCGCGTCCGAATGCTGAACAACTTTCACGTGCCGTCAAATAGCTCACAGTTAAACACTGCCTACATATAAGGATATTTCATAGTCATTAACACTTTCAGTAGGCCTAAATGTTTTTAGTTAACATGCGTTTCAGCGGCAGCTTTATATACTTGGGTAACTCTGCCACTTTATGCATAGACTTCACTTCACAGATGAAAAACGGCTATAAGACCGATAGGAAGCGAAATTAAATCAAGCATCAACCTAGGACATTCTACGGTGGGCGATAAACGCGCGTTATTTGATTACGTCGTAGGTTTACCTTACTGAGGTAAGCAAAACCTTTGAAAGTTATCAGGTTTCTATTCAATCTGGCAATGTGTTCTTTGGATGCAAAAATGTCCAACCACCTAAGCTGTGCCGTATCACGAAGCTGAATAGTATTTTCTTTTAAACATTGACTACCGCATGATCAAAAAGGAAATCTCTAGCATGCGTGCGCAATCCAATAGAATTTTCTGCGCTCACGATGACAAGAAAGAGCCAAGTTGTAAAAGTTTTGTACGAAAAGTTTTCCACTTCTGCAAATACACAGTTTGGGGTTTACAAAATACAACCAACGTTTTGCGTGTTCGACGAAATGTTTGGCTGGACAGCTTCGTGAATACCTAAAAGGATAACTTTTACAGCAACCAAAGAAAAACATTCTAGAATTTCCGAGAAAACAGCGACACTACGTGTGTACACTAAATTTGAGGTGTTAAATCGTGCTGGGCTTATTCGTTTTTAAAAGACTCAACTCAGTTTCCGTTATAGTTCCCTACGTGGTCTAACGTGAAAATAATAAGGGGTGAAGAAAAGAGCGATCTTAACAATCCATTAGCTGTTTCTAACTTTACGGAAAATTATGACTTCTTGTTCGCTAAGAATAACGTCCTCTTGTTAGTAGATAAAAAGTACTGTCTATTGAGGTAAAAAAATAACCACATTGACTGCATAGGTACGAGTTAAAGGCCCAAACACGTGTTTATCCGATAGTCTGCCTCTGCTTGACAAAGCTGCGAGGGATTCGGCTCCTCGGCGGGTCCCCAGCGTTCCCCATGTACTTTCTGGTAAATACTCCAGTTTGGAAATTGTTGATTTTAGTTTCCTTAGAAAGTAATTGCTAACTTGTTTATCTGTCAGAAAGCATAAGGACAAAACTAAGGGACTCGTTTCTGAGCCGAAAACTTCGCAGGTGTATCGTGCAGCGACAGCATCTCGGCAGAACTCCCGTCTGGGCTTTTAGCTGGTAATTGTGCTAACAATATTGTGAATCGTGTTACCTCGCTATGTACTACTGGCTGTCTGTTGGTAGTTTGACGAAGATAGTGTGGTTATCCCGCTGCAACTGATGAACTTTGGCCCAAATATTCATATCAAATTTCGGTCTGTGCCTATAAAGCTTAGTTCAGACTGATTTACTCCAACTCATCGATTAATTTCTGAGGAACTAAAAAACAGCACAATTATTGTTCATAAATGAGCTTGGTTTCGACGGCTTAATAGGACAATCTTATGGAACCGAGGTTTTTACCCAAGCTACGACATCTTTCGCGTCCACTCGACCCTGCCCCTCGGAATAAAAAGGGAAAACTCCATGAAATTAGTCAAACTTCAACATGTTTTTGATCTAAGAGTGCTCTGTCAATTAGTGGCAGATGGCAAATTCGTTTAAAACATGTTGGCAGTCCTTGTGTTTTCGGTTCACAACTAATAGGGAAGTACGCACACTTATGAAGTTCAATTTAAGATGAAAACTTGATTAGCAACCCCGCACGTATTTCGGAGACGTGCATTAATTTTTATTTCTACTAGTGCTTGATTCGGGCTAGAGCTAAGGTTACTGCTAAACCTTAGCGTTGAGTTTAGGATAAGGGGCTAAGGTTGGGGTTAGAAGTAAGTTAAGGGTCAGGGTTAGGGTTAGGTTTTATTGTTAGGACACCAGAGTACTTTCGCTTCGCGGAAAATTTTCCAAGGCCGCCTGTATTATCCAGGATTGTTCCATTTCCTATTTTACTATTATTTACTACTCAATTTAACTGCGTTTAAATTCTCTGCGTAACAATCTCTTGCGGTCCATCACTAACAAAGTTCGCCCTGGGTTGGCTTATATTTGTTCCATCACTAGTTTAGTTATTTAACTACGAAGTCGACAGTGTGCATCTGTCACAAAGGCTCTTAGAAGTTAATAGCCATAGCGGATGGTGGCTGGGTAGCCCTGGGAGAATTCGGATGTTTCGAAATCGGTGCAAAAAAGATAATTGTTTTGGCATGAAACATTCGTGAATTGCAGACTCTTTCATCGTTGAGCATAAAGTGAAACTCAAGCCTGGGGTTTCTGATTTTCTTGGTACTGTACATAACCTACCATCATCGGTGAACGTCCAGGTACAGCCTCCACGTCTTTCCGAGCCGTGTCAAGCCAGGTATGATGGCGATCTCCTCTTCGACGCCCTGACGTGGGCAGTGGCGCCGGATCGAGGGCTGTCGAACTTAACAGGCGACGGACCACGTGCCCAAACCACCTCATTCGTCTTTCTTTCATGGCCTGAGATATCCTTGCGAAATTTTCGCAGCGAGTGCTGACTGTCTCGTTTGATATATCGAAAGCGTAGTCTAGGTCAGTCAGTCTTCGTCTGAGAGAGAATTCCACACCATCAGAACCATTAAGGGCCCTTACGAGAATTCAGTAACTGGAGTAGTTGAACAAAATGGGCGACGGAATGCAACATTTTCGAACAAAAATCGGATATCGAATGATCTGGAGAGATAGGTATGGACAAGAACTCGCGCGGTGGCGAGGCGATAAGAGGCCTTCATTATGGTAATGATTTTGGCCGGAACACCATCTACTTCCATTATTTAACACAGGGACTCGCGATGGATGGAATCGAACGCAGCGGCGAAGTTAAAAAGTAGACGGTCGTCAGTTGCTGCTAGCCATAGTGGAATTCCAGAATGCGGTTCTGATCAGCAAAATTCATCATTCTCTCACCAATAAGGTGACTGTTTGACAAGTCCCCGGGTCCAGTCCGACTACTCCAGTCCCCCGCAACAATCAGCAGATCACGGTGAGGGAGTTGGAGGGAGAATACTGACAAAGACAATGGATATTAGGAAGGTCTGTGGTAGCCCTTTGCCATATTTTTAGTTCTACGGAACTTTTTATAGTTATTCTATTTGTTACGCATTTCCTTAACTCGCATTTATCCATAGTTGTTTAAGTTGGTTACCCGCTAAACTCAGCATGGTGCGAGTTTCGATATCATCAACCGATATTTCACCCACTGCCTTTATTCGTCATTAGGTAGCGTTGGCAGCTAAGACTGTCATAGCATAACTGTTTGCCTGGCTTTTCTTGACTAGTTCTTAGCGCGCGTTCGCATAATTGATCTTCGTTACTCGCTAAAGATCAGTGATGATTTATCGACCGTCGTAAGCTAGCCATACCCAACCCCAGGTATGGATGACACTATAAAACTTGCTTAGAATGAGCTCAGGTGCTTTTGTTACACCACCGATTCAGCCACCTGCATATAATTACCTCTCACGGCGGCCAGCACCACCCCTGCCGTTGATCAGAATACACTGACAGATGCTTTGCTTTTTACCTCCCTCCCGACCACTGCATAATTTTTATATTTGCCCGCACCTTTAGTTATTTGAGTAGCAATATAAATGCACCCAAGAGAATTTATCGAAAGCAGACGTATGCTGCTTGAATTTTCTTTTGAATTTTCATTAGGCATTTTTGCAACTCCATTATTTACCGTAGTAATTTTTGATAAAAATTTCCTTCATTTCATAATCCTCATAATGAATTTACTGAAATCATTCAACTGTTAATCACATCTAACCAAAGATTCTGTAACTGGTTACATTTTGTACAAAACACTTCCACTTCAATCTCTCATCCTTTGGAGTTTGATTACTTTTGAATTGCTTGTTCTCAATGATTTCGTAGGTTACACGAGGATACCCAGGTAAAAGAGTGAATTCAAATTCGGTGGATAGACATTTTCGATTATTAATCCTCAGACCTGAGCAGTACTATAAGTTACGGTAAGGCAGTGAAAGTTGTAAACAGCCAATGAACAGTATTCATGGGGGAGAGGATTGAGGACTTCAGATATGTCATATAACAGCTTATAACATGTATGGACACCCACAACCCTTTACTTCATGATAACGTTTCACTGGCTGTTTGGCTTAGTTCAAAGAAATCGAGATGAAGATGGATATTACGTCAACTGATATCGTAATATATCGTTACGCAGATCCGTGTTTGGTTCTATATTTGAAGATAGGTTGCCCTATAAATATGATTTAAGGTCAAATAAGTTCTTTAAGAGAATATAAGATGTTAAATCTTGAATACTCAACGTTGGTTCCCCAGGTCATCGACAGACATATAGAAACAACGCAAAACTTTTAATTTTGTTAACCATCTCTGGGCTCACTCCCATAGCGCCATATTTTTTGAAACGATGTACTTCACAGCATTCCCAAATTAAAATTTTTCGAAAATATATTTAAACTCGAAAAGAGACTACGAAAAATCTCCTTTCTATACGCCCCACGCCTCCCATAAAATTCGAGCGACAGAACCTTGCCTCGAAGAATTTACCGCAAAGAAACTTATACCTTTGTCATTCTGCATAATGAAAGTGGTCAATCAGTACCTCGAAAGTGAAGTGCTAGCAATGGACTCTTCAATCAACAAGAAACACTTTTAGCAGGATTGTACCAGAGGGCTATAAATTGCCCTTCAACGTATATTCTGACCAAAAACGTAACTGACACGTTTCCGCATTAGTTAAAAGGGAAAGGGAGAGAATACTTGGGATTAGTTACGAGGGGGATGGGGGGATGGAGCAGCCAGAAAAGTTGGTGTGGTATCGACAACAGCCTTGTTACCTAGACCCAGCAAGTTAACGATGAATCACCAAAGGTACCGTCCCAACTATTCATGCTGGTGAGACTTACGCCCACCTGATTGGGGTCGACCTCGGTAATGATGATTTATGTGGCCGCCTAAACAGGAGATGATGACAGGAACCACCCGCAATGCAGGTGTATTTGCGCCAAATTCTAGGCAAAATAGGCTTAGGCTGAGGGTTGGAGTTAAGGTTCCGCTGAGGTAAGTGTGGGTTAAGTTTGCGGTTAGGGGAAGGGTTCGTTCCTAACTGCAGGGTTAGGGCTACGGTTTAGGGTTCTAGTAGAGCTGGTGCTAGGGTTAGGACACGGAAATGTTTACCCTGCCTGGAATTAAACTTGGTGTCACCTTCATTACTTAGACGGGGCATTCCTATTCCCGCGTCCTCTTTCGATGGCCATTTAAGTAACCCTTACTACGCTCTCGACTGTATCATGAGCCGTTTGAATCAGTTAAAATGTCCAGATAACTGACTGAATAAAAAACTAGCCTTACAGTACTTGAATAATGTGCCGCGAAATTAAACCATATTTAGGCAGTCATATAGGCAGCCAAAAAGCCAAAGTTTTGACCAGTCAACCAGACCGACTAACTCTTTTGTCTGCCAATTAATGTCTCCATTTGGACTTGCCTTCATCCTTTCGTTCAGCATCCAATTCTGCCAGGGAACATTAACATGACCGAAATTCACGCCAATTGTTGGACAATGTTGCATTGTTTATGTGGAAAATTGCCATATGTCGGCTTTGTAAATTGTCAATTAAATGGATTACTCAGGACTTTTGATGGCCTCTGAAATCAGTGGGGCCATAAAGGTAGCTCACGTAATCAGCCTGACGTTTTCGGTGCCACTGTGAAGAGCTTCTAGCTGAAAAGGATGTCCCGCATTTGTCAAGTAGCTTACTGGTGGACAGAAATTTATTAATTTACAGGAGCTTACTGATGCATATGTTTTCTCTCCAAAGCGGATACATTGCCATATGGAAAGCTTCCTTCACATAAAAAATGAAAAGTTAATAGGTAGAGCTATTTACAACTATCTCCCCAAGGGATATGTCCGAAAAATAATAAACCTTATTTAATGCGTGGACATTTCCCTCAACATTGTCACTTAACTTTTAATCCTCCCTTGATGTAGGTGAATACCCGAAGCTCCATCATAATCGCGTAGGCCCAGCTTATATGTAGTATAAAACCTTTATATATTGGCTCCTGGGTTTTTAAATCGATGTAAAAGGGGAGCAGGTGAGAGGTAGGTTGGGTGTTACAAAGGCGAGAGACGAGCCCGACTTAACTACCGAGCGAGGAAATTGGTGGTGGAACACTCGGTGACTGGAGTAATCTGAGGCCGTCCTAGTGGATGAAAAAGGATCAGTTTTTATGACAGAAAGTAGAAATGCGATTCCTTTAAAACAAAACGGAGCCCTTTACGTAGACAAATCAATTTAAAGATGCACCTTAGTTATCCGATTACTAAAATATGCATTCCAGTCCAGAAACGTAACGATAAGAGCCATCTGTACACAAGAATATTGAGATTCAGCTAAAAATCCCTTCTTACGCCTTTGAAATTTTATAAATGATTATAGACCCGTAACTTACAGGAAGATTCAAGTTTATGCAGTTGCATAAAAAGCGCGGGGCTGTACTGCCCGAGATACCTATTATACAGTAGACGCCTAACTCATGAAATATTCTGAGCGAACATTATGATCGTAGTATGGCACAAATTTCAGGTTGTTAATTGTGTTCGCTGAATTTAGTTGAAGCGCAAATTATCTGTTTCCCAACTAGACTTCATTTAAAATGTGTATAATTAAGGAAAAAACAGGCCAAAATTAAATGAAATTCGGCAGTGCCAGGACGATGGGAGGCGGGTTCGGGCGCAGTGACTGACAGCTTTAAAAAGCCCGTCTATTCATTGTACCCAGGAACCCATCCCCACAGCATGGACTAGACTTGTACGGTGGCTCAAATCTAACATGTGTGAAAGTGTCATAAAGATAACATAACAAAGGAGCCACTAGTCCTTCACTCAGGCCATCCAAATACGCAGATTTTTGACCACGAGGTCCGAATAATGTAGTCGACCGAAATCCTTCTGAACTATGTGCTTCAGCGTGTCATTATACATTCAGTCATCAGGCCACGGCATGCGTTATTCGGGTGGGGCTCCGTTTAACAAATGCCGAACATGAGAGGTGTGGTGGCACGCATAGGGGCGGCTAGGACTTAGGGGACCTGGCCACGCCAGCCACCTGCATTCTCTCCCACTTCCGGTCTTCTTGACTCTGTCTTGACACCGGGCTCAGGTGAGGGAGGAGGAGAGAGTGCGGTAGCTGCAGCGCAAGGCAACGATCACTTAAAACTAATTCACGCGCAACTCACCGTCCCTGCACCACCCTTCCATGGAGCATACGGTGGACATCGTCGGACTACGACGGTCGAATATATTCAGTCGCGTCAGATTTATTGTTGTGACTAACGGGCTGATATATCGTGGGGTGTCGGTGTCGGCCTGACTCACTCAATCTTACATTCAGCATTTCTTGATATCCAAGTAATTTCTACGTATTGAACTCTGCGGATCAATACCTATTGTTCGTGCGCGTTGTTTTTATAAATTAACGTTAGGATAAGCAGGAAAAATTATAATAAACCCTTCCAGAAACCGGAAAACCTGATTTTGCGGTAGTGAGGGTAAGGTAAAGGCAGGAAGAGAAATCGTATTGTTTTCCAGCAAACGAGCGTGGATTTAGTTTTAAAAATTCAGTTTTGTGAATTCGTGACATTTTGTGCCATATAACTCAGTAATAAACTTGTGTGACTGCAGTTTGTTTTAAAACACCGATGATTTGAACCGTAAACAAAGTGTTCCTTAACATTGTGAAGGATATCTTTGGGTAAAATGACGTATCGACGTATAACGGATACGATAATTTTACAGGATAATGCACCAGTTCTTCGCTATAAAGAGATATATATTGCATAAAACTTGCAGCAATACTGTAACAATTTAGGCAACAGCCAGCCTTTGGCCTTTAATCAATTTTATGGGATATGTAGTCATAAATAATCTCTTAATGCAAAGTTGCGTTGGCTTAAAGCCCCAAAGGCGTTCTGGAAATGATATTCAAGCGGACTATGTAAGTACATCCTCAAGCGAAGGAACCGTCTGCAGGTGCCTTTTGATGCTAGAGACGGTTCAGTCAAAGGATTCATCCTTTGACAGCATTTACATTTTTGCTGAACAAACCACTTCAAAATCCTCTGCTTTAAAACAACGCAGATATCTTTTACAAGCTTAACTGGCTCTAGCTGCACATGCATCCCAGAATTTCAATATTTCGTCAGGTGTCAGGTGTCAGCGATACCAACTGAAAATTTGCCTCTTTAAACAAAAAGTTTAGTTTCTGAAACGTTAATTTCCAGAAAAATATAAGTGATATGCAGTGTCAGTGATTTAAAGAAAATTTCGCTGTCTTGCATTTTTGGATTTGTTGACCGAGCACTTCGCGCGGTTCAGGATTTGGTATGGACTGGTTTAGAAAAGGGGACAGGACGGAGAATGCTCATTTTTGCGCCTACATGGTGGCTGTGATTATGGATTGTTTACTTACCCAGCCAAGCATCAATTTAAACCTACTCCTGCCTTTTTGAACAAGGTCCGAATGGAGTGAATGCAAGTGTGTATGCTTCTGATAGGATCGTTGGGCCCCAAACAAGCGAAACTATTGTGGTCACAAAAAACACCAACGCGTGCCTGTGCTATGATCAATTGGCTTTGTCAGCACTGTCTAGATGTCGCACTGCCACTGATAATTTAGGCAAGAGCAAAATGATTTTTTACCGAAAACAAAATGAGGGAGGTACCCGGGTCACCGGAATAACCCATTTTTATTTTAGATCACTTACTATCAAAAAAGTAAAAACAAGAAAAACTCTTATCACCAAGTTCACTCATAGGACTTCATTGGTTGTCGTCCTGTGTGTTCCTGGCCAAAATCGGCTCGTTTATCTGGCAGTGAGATCACAGCGTATGGACGATTGGAGGCAGATACCTATGCCGGTGTATAAAGTTGCTACATTTGGCTCTCATACAGTCATTACCATTGTGCCAGAGAACTCATGAATGGCCGTCAGAACGTAAGAAACGTGGTTGGAAAAGACTACATCTCTTGATGGTACGTTCGTCGGTCAGACGCCCTGCTGCCCGAAATATCTAAATGCCCGAACGATTTCGGCCTAGATTATTACAAATGCTTGCTTGATTGGTATCTTAAATTCCGGTGATATTTTGCATGCCAAACTGTCACACAGGAAAAATTCTAGTCAGTGGATTTGAAGGACATTTAATCCGGCTGTAAGACGGTCCTTTCCCCGAGGAAACGTTCGTACATACTGTACAGGCTGCCACGGTCTTGTTCAATGTCTCTGCGGCAGCGCAAATTTATGAAACCAGATTTGATTCTATGCCGATTTCGAGGCGTTCCAAAACCTCGGACTTCTGAGCCTTTACTTTCACAGACTGCATTCTGGCCTTTTATTTACTACCACTGTAACGCGTCCACACAGGGGCTTGCGGATAGGCCAGTGAGATCAATCAAATTTTGGCCAGTGAAGGGGTAATAAAAAGGCCTTGCGGAGAAGACAACCTTGGGGACAGATGATGGGGAGACACTTGCAGAGATTTGGAGTAGGCACAACATCGTAATTTTTAAACTGTACTTCCATTTGTTATTGTACATTGGCGGAAAAAAATATGCAGATCATAATAACTGTGGACATTTAAAAGGCTAAAAAAATCTGCCAGAAAAAAGTACGATTAAAAGAGGGTAGTGAGCAGTTGACATCTGGGGAGAATTCTAAAAGAGGCAACAGAACAGCTATGACACCCTCGGCCACAGAGGTTTCGTGGATCCTGTCTACAAGCCCAGTTTAGACACTGTGAGCATAGCCAGGGATCTTGAACTATTCGACCAGTATTAACCCAGTCTTCTTAATGGGGGTCCAAAATTAACATGCATACTCTGAGTCTCTGAATGGCCTACCATGTAGCTGTGTAATTTCAACGTTTTATAAATATATCTACCTAATAGTTCATAATGTATTTCAGCCTAGCCAAGTGTTGGTCTGTAGATGTCTCTGATTGTGCGATATTGACATCGCAAATCACGCTGGGAACGGGCGCATCCTTCTAATGACCGCACAGTTCCACCTCCGTTATAATCTGATGAATTCTGGACCACTTATATGAAGCGTCTGGTCATGAGAACATCCCAGAGGCAAGCGCACGCTGAATTTCATATCCTAGACAGAGTTTGTTCATCATTCTTTGAGTGCAGGCTCAGTTCGTGGTAATGAAGTGCATTAAATAATTTTAAAGATTCACATGAAGCAGCCTGGCCCAAAATCACATGGCAAAAGGGATCAAAAAATCAGATACGGTTGATATACTATAATATAATATTTTAAATGAAGTTTTGAAGTGTTTTCTCTTTAAAAATCCTACTTATGGAGTTTGGTCACAGTAATTATTGTGCAGCATGATCCAAAAATATTCCATTCACGGCAGGATGTCGGCCTTTGAATGAACTTCGTTCCGATAGTCTGGAAAACTAAGTTCTTCTCATTGCTTTTCGATGTCCTCATAAATTCCGATATATTTTATAGAAAAAGTGCACAAAAATATTTTTCATGCACTCGTTTGGAAGCAAATGACGTATGCATCAAAGTTTATGCTTGAAGAAAAGATATCTTTCGGTCTTCAATTGTCAAATAATTTGGAACCTCACCTTGCATCTAGGGTTTCCTTACTAAGCACTCTAAACATTCCATCTTCGGAAATTCGCACATTTCTCAACGCTCTGAGCATAATGTTATACAGAATTCGAAAAAAATTTCATACTGGATGTGGACCATGTTGTATACCTTATGAGCAGCATTTAGAAACGGACAGATACCGTGCGTTATCAATGGATAGTTCACAGTCTTAAAAATCTCTTAGTTTGAAATGTTTTAGAGCCCAATCATCTCTTTTCATAAAGTATACGATTCGACAAAAAATACATAATTTGCCACCAACTGAGCACAAGAAAGAATATTTTCGTGCATTTTCCTTTAAAATATATTTGAATTTAAAAGGACATCGGAAATAAATGAGAAAAAAATTAACTCTACATAAGCAACATTTTATAGAGTGAAGTTTTTACTGGCGACCGGAAGGAAGCTTGTTGAAAATCCAGCATTCTTAAATGACTGAAATATCTTTGGGATTAGGCTGCATGATAATGCAGATTACAACCCAACTTAAGAAATCCTTTCTAATCGAAACCACATTTTAGAATTTTGGTTGACATTTATGGAGATAACACATTTACTGTTTGCTGAGCCGAATTGCATAAGTAGAATCATAGCAATCTAATTTTACCACTTAGCAGAGTGCCTGTGCACCAGTAGACGAAATTGCATCAGAATGCTGAACAACTTTCACGTGCCGTCGAAAAGCTCACAGTTAAACACTGCCTACATATAAGGATATTTCATAGTCATTAACACTTTCAGTAGGCCTAAATGTTTTTAGTTAACATGCGTTTCAGCGGCAGCTTTATATACTTGGGTAACTCTGCCACTTTTATGCATAGACTTCACTTCACAGATGAAAAACGGCTATAAGACCGATAGGAAGCGAAATTAAATCAAGCATAAACCTAGGACATTCTACGGTGGGCGATAAACGCGCGTTATTTGATTACGTCGTAGGTTTACCTTACTGAGGTAAGCAAAAACCTTTGAAAGTTATCAGGTTTCTATTCAATCTGGCAATGTGTTCTTTGGATGCAAAAATGTCCAACCACCTAAGCTGTGCCGTATCACGAAGCTGAATAGTATTTTCTTTTAAACATTGACTACCGCATGATCAAAAAGGAAATCTCTAGCATGCGTGCGCAATCCAATAGAATTTTCTGCGCTCACGATGACAAGAAAGAGCCAAGTTGTAAAAGTTTTTGTACGAAAAAGTTTTTCCACTTCTGCAAATACACAGTTTGGGGTTTACAAAATACAACCAACGTTTTGCGTGTTCGACGAAATGTTTGGCTGGACAGCTTCGTGAATACCTAAAAAGGATAACTTTTACAGCAACCAAAGAAAAAAACATTCTAGAATTTCCGAGAAAAACAGCGACACTACGTGTGTACACTAAATTTGAGGTGTTAAATCGTGCTGGGCTTATTCGTTTTTAAAAGACTCAACTCAGTTTCCGTTATAGTTCCCTACGTGGTCTAACGTGAAAAATAATAATGGGGTGAAGAAAAAGAGCGATCTTAACAATCCATTAGCTGTTTCAAACTTTACGGAAAAATTATGACTTCTTGTTCGCTAAGAATAACGTCCTCTTGTTAGTAGATAAAAAAAGTACTGTCTATTGAGGTAAAAAAATAACCACATTGACTGCATAGGTACGAGTTAAAGGCCCAAACACGTGTTTATCCGATAGTCTGCCTCTGCTTGACAAAGCTGCGAGGGATTCGGCTCCTCGGCGGGTCCCAAGCGTTCCCCATGTACTTTCTGGTAAATACTCCAGTTTGGAAATTGTTGATTTTAGTTTCTTTAGAAAGTAATTGCTAACTTGTTTATCTGTCAGAAAGCATAAGGACAAAACTGAGGGACTCGTTTCTGAGCCGAAAACTTCGCAGGTGTATCGTGCAGCGACAGCATCTCGGCAGAACTCCCGTCTGGGCTTTTAGCTGGTAATTGTGCTAACAATATTGTGTATCGTGTTACCTCGCTATATACTACTGGCTGTCTGTTGGTAGTTTGACGAAGATAGTGTGGTTATCCCGCTGCAACTGATGAACTTTGGCCCAAATATTCATATCAAATTTCGGTCTGTGCCTATAAAGCTTAGTTCAGACTGATTTACTCCAACTCATCGATTAATTTCTGAGGAACTAAAAAACAGCACAATTATTGTTCATAAATGAGCTTGGTTTCGACGGCTTAATAGGACAATCTTATGGAACCGAGGTTTTTACCCAAGCTACGACATCTTTCGCGTCCACTCGACCCTGCCCCTCGGAATAAAAAGGGATAACTCCATGAAATTAGTCAAACTTCAAGATGTCTTTGATCTAAGAGTGCTCTGTCAATTAGTGGCAGATGGCAAATTCGTTTAAAACATGTTGGCAGTCCTTGTGTTTTCGGTTCACAACTAATAGGGAAGTACGCACACTTATGAAGTTCAATTAAGATGAAAACTTGATTAGCAACCCCGCACGTATTTCGGAGACGTGCATTAATTTTTATTTCTACTAGTGCTTGATTCGGGCTAGAGCTAAGGTTACTGCTAAACCTTAGCGTTGAGTTTAGGATAAGGGCTAAGATTGGGGTTAGAAGTAAGTTAAGGGTCAGGGTTAGGGTTAGGTTTTATTGTTAGGACACCAGAGTACTTTCGCTTAGATGAACATTTTCCAAGGCCGCCTGTATTATCCAGGATTGTTCCATTTCCTATTTTACTATTATTTACTGCTCAATTTGACTGTGTTTAAATTCTCTGCGTAACAATCTCTTGCGGTCCATCACTAACAAAGTTCGCCCTGGGTTGGCTTATATTTTTTCCATCACTAGTTTAGTTATTTAACTACAGAAGTCGACAGTGTGCATCTGTCACAAAGGCTCTTAGAGTTAATAGCCATAGCGGATGGTGGCTGGGTAGCCCTGGGAGAATTCGGATGTTTCGAAATCGGTGCAAAAAAAGATAATTGTTTTGGCATGAAACATTCGTGAATTGCAGACTCTTTCATCGTTGAGCATAAAGTGAAACTCGCCTGGGTTTCTGATTTTCTTGGTACTG